>PVJD01010218.1:0-55511 GCA_004026545.1 Mormoops blainvillei
AGAGAGAAAAGAAAGGAAAAAACATGGCGCTTGCAAGCTGTACGTGCAAAATCCGCAAGGAATTGCAGTAAATTCCTTTTTGTTTGAAGAAAATTTACAACTTGGTAATAGACCTTTTTATGACCTATTTGCGGTTGTCATTGGCTGAGGCTGGTCATGTGCAGGCGCCGCTTGCCTTCACGGCCTTTTTCCTGATTTCCCAGGCGAATTTCCCCCCCGCATTCTGCCTTCCTGGAGCCTCACCCCCTCTTTTTTTAACCTTTGTCTCTGCAGAGGTGGGCTACAGTCGCTGGCTGCGGGAGTGCGGGATCCGCGGCGGCCTCGGCTCCCACCCGGCGCCCAACTTGGCCCCACCGCCGCTTCGCCCGGGCCTCGCTGCGGCGGCCTCCGGAACCGGCGGGGAGCCCGCGGGCGGGAGAGTCCGGAAGGAGCCCCAGGCGCCGAGGCCCCCGCCGGCGCCGACACCACCCGCCACGAGCGGCCGGCCTGCTCCGGGTGGGCGCAGCCCCGCGGTTCCGACGCGTCTCTTGTCTCAGACTTGAGCGGGTCCATGCTGCCCAGGGTGCGCATAGCCCGGCAGCGACTAATGGATTACAGCAGCCTCCCTGGCCGACCCCCGCCTCCAGCTCGGCAGCCTCCGGGTAAGAGTCGTTCCCTCCTCGCGCCCAGAGCACTGCCACGGAGAAGCTCGAGGTGCCCACCCCCTCGGGCCGCTGGGTGAGCCCGGGCCAGACCTACACTTCCCCGAGACCTGGGGTTGGCTGTCTGCGCCCCCTGCTCCCTAATCGCTCCACCTCTAAGCGGGCGTCCCCAGGGGTCCCGGCTGATGTCCCGCTGAGCTGAGAAATGCAGAGGAAGGCCCATTTCCTCTGGAGGTTTCCAGAGGTGGATAGCGGCAGATAGGATCCCACTGCTTGGATGGAGAGCGCTTCAGTCCCCACCCTAGGGAGTGTGTAGGTGGTTCCTGGATGTCTCTGCTTTGCCGGGTGCCTCTAAAGGCACACTCTACAGTATAGAGTAGTGTTCTGCGGTTTGTCGGTGGTCAGAGGTACCTGGGAGACAAACAGGTGTTTTTTGATGGTTGGGGCTTGGGGTGGGGGTGGGGTGGATTCTGTATACCTAGGATGTACTTGGTTCTTTAATCGAGGCTTTTGGTGGATGATGCTAATTTCTGGGGTTTATGGTTTATTGGGCCTTGTGTGTGAGATGGAATGTTAAATACTTTAAAGTGTTTTGTAGTTTCTAGTGAATTCTTGTAACAACTCAAGAAAGGTTTCTCCCACACCTAATAATTTGAAAGGTGAATTTGGATTATTTTATGTCACAAAATGGATCCATTTCGGGGGAGGTTGTATTATCAGGAAATCTGGTGAGGGCTTCGATAAAAAAACCATTAGACATTTCAGAAATGCGAAGCATGTATGTTCAAACATTGTGTGTGTTTCCTACTTGACAGAGTAGGAAAAGGGTAAATACTTTATTTTGCTCTCTGGATGTACTGTATTATTGTGGGTATATATATATTTTTTGGGGGGGCCTACAAATCAATATTCTGTAGCAACATTTCCCTCTCTACTTCAAAATTACTGAACCGAAACATGAATCAAAAGAAAATCTTTGCAGAAAAAAAAAAGAATGTTATTTTCTGCCACAGACTTTGAATGGTACTTGAGGATTTAATTCTCAAATCCTATTGCCTATTTACTCACGAACAGATTGTGAAATATTAAAACCTTTGGCCAAGCTGCCGCATTGCGCATGGCGTGGACCCGCGCAGGGTGGAGTGTGATCTCCAGAGCACCCATTGGCAAAACTTAATGTTTCCCCAGATACGCCAGTGTAGCCATGTTGGCCGTAAAAGCATTTCTGAACAATAAATGGTATCTTTGTAGAAAGGTATTTTTAGTAATTGATGAAATCACATTAGTTTCAAAATGGAGGGCCACGATTTGTGGCCAGGTGATGTCTGCGGAATTGTCATGGATCATTATGATCACTCACACATAAGAAACTCAGGGTGGTTTTTAAATATGGAATGTCCGTATTTCATAACTACTTCTCTGCTATGGTGCAATGGCTGCTGAGATTATTAGTCTTTCATATTGATAAAAAGTATTATCTATTGAAAAGCACGGTCCTGTCTGGGGGCTCTTAGGTCCTCCCTTGGCAGCTCCATAGCCTAAGGAGCCTCCAGGTCGGATGTGACCACAGTGGGGTTGGAGAGGAGCTGAGTCCATGATGGCCAAGCCCTGGTGTTTGAAGCTTCAGTCGCTTTTCTTTGGGTTCTGTGGCTGAGCTTGCCCAAGTGACTGGAAACCTGGGCAGCTGCAGGTCCAATTACCCAGCAGAGGATGATGTCATTGGCAGATAGATATGGAGGACTGAAGGGCTCTTTTTACAAAGAGCCCCCCCGCCCACCCCGCTGTGGTAGCATTAAGAGATTATTGGAACTAAATGGCCTATTGCATCTATGGGAATAAGTAATCTGCAAATTATATTTAAACTCAGGCCACTTAGTCCACGAGAAGACTAGTTAACACTTTTGCCACTGCCGGAAATGCCCCCATTGTCCCTGTTAACCCAATAAAAAAAAATCAACGAAAGAAAAAAGCACTTGGACCCTTAGAGCTTACAAGCTGGGGAGTGTAACTTCCAGAGTCCTTGGCCCGCACTTCTATAGGTTTATACATCAGGGAGACCATGGCACGTCAGGGCCTTGGTGTCTCCGGGTCAGGCTGTGAGCTGGGTTTGCGTTCTCCCGGAGGACCAGGAAAAACAGCAAAGCTCACTATTATAAATGTGGCCAAGCACCAGGGCTGAAAACCAAATGTGTTTTCCTGTCAGATGCTCCTCCAAATAAATATATTTCCCCAGAATTTTGTTTTCTGAGCTCGAGAAGCAGGGGAAATTGGAACAAAGACAGTATTTCACTCTGGGCTGGCAGGCAGCTGTTAGAGGTATTTACGGCCTTGCCGCAGTGCGGCCGCCGGGCAGGGCATGCGGGGGCACCGGAAACGGGGGAGAAGCCACCAAGAACTCGGAATTCCGATTTAAGTCCAATTTAGGGCCACTTTTCCGGAATTGGTGTGAATAAATACCCTCTTTCTAGGAACTGGTCCCTTAGACTTGATAGTTGTGCAGAATGAGGGAGAAGTTGTGCTCTTTGAACGTAGAGTGGTTTTTCCCTGACGATTAACGACTCAGGAGATGCTGTGCACTAGATATGAAATTGTTGATCCTAATGACAACCTGGAGAGTGTAGGCGACGTGGAGATTGTGCTGGGTCTGCGGAACAGGGTTTGCCCATCAGAATGGACGGTTGATGTTTTTAATACCGGTTTTTCTGAAAAAGAAAAGTGTGTTTTTGCCTGTCTGAGATAGGGTGTCTAAGCGCCCTTGCAGGTAGGCGCTGAAGCAGTGCATGGTGCCGAACACCGCCGGCACAGCCCCAAAGCGCCTTGGCTCGACCAGCGTCTGGCGCATGTGCAGTGAAATAGCCCAGCCCAGAGATCCAACCAGCAAAGCATGGATGGGGGGAGGGGGATGAGAGTACTCAGAGCAGGAAAATATAACCCGATCTCTCCACTCCTCCCTCAGGAATCGCTACTCATCTTTGTTTTATTCCAGCCTTCAATCTAAATATAGCTGAACGTCTTGCCCTTGACTGCATTATTTCCAATCATCTTGACTCACCACCTCATCCCAATTTAAATCTGTACTTTAGAAACAGTCTGCAAATATGAGCTGGTCGCTAAAGGGAAACCAAATCTTTTTTCAAGGTGTTAAATACACACATATATGTATATTTAACATCTTAAAATAATATTTTATATATGTGATCCTCAAGGAAGTGTATAGATCTTTTCAGCCTGATGCTTCTGCTTTTGGAAAAGGCCTTTCCTTTTGGCGCCTGTTCAAACCGCCAAACTTCAGGCCAATCGCATCAGCCGGACCTTCCCCGGATCTTGTTACGCCAGCGCCAACACATTCGAGGGCTCTGCTGGGGGCAGCGGCTCAGTGGAGAGCAGTCAAATAAATAAACAAATAAATAAATGGAAAAACTGGAGGATTCCGCCCCCCCCCCCACTCCCCCTCGCTCGCCTAATTAATGGGGGATGCACGCTCCTGGGCCACGAACCTGCTGTCAGTGCTGGAGGGGGTGCGGCAGGAGGTGGCCTCAAAGACCTTTCGACTTCTCTGGCCACCAGCAGTGGACACCGCAGGACTAGCTCCCAGCCTCTGGTGCGGGAAGACCTCTAGACCTCCAGACCTCCGCACACAACGAAGCTTGGGCCTAAGAATATCCAGGCGGGTGCAGTCTCCCTGCTCAGCTGTCTGGCGCCTTGTCCAGGAGGAGGCGCTGTAGGACAAGCGTCTCGAGGCTGCAGCGGTGCCGGAGTTGCACTGGGCGCTACTAGGCGGGGGAGGTGAGGGAGGGAAGGAAACTTGACCCCACGCCTCCCTCTACCCGCCTCCATCTCGGCTTTCAAAGTGCTTTGTGCCTCTGACGAGGGTCGGGACACTGCGCCCAGTCCCAGGGGGGCGGCTTCTCAGACCCGGCAGCTGAGACAGCCTCTAGTCCTGGGAGCCTGTAGGCAGGTTCCCTGGTGGCAGGCAGGCTGTCTCACTTTCTTCGTCTTCCCGGAGGGGGCATGATTTTCGCGCGCTTGGCTCCTAAGAGTAGGAAACTTGGGTTCTGTGGTACGGCAAGCCCAGCTCAATCTACAGAGTCCCAAGGACTCCCCTTATGCGGGGCTGCTTTTTTTTTGGACACATTACCTTCCCACGATCCCTGGCACCCAGAATGGGCAGCCTGGAAAAGCACATTGTGTGCTTCCTCGGGCGGGCCTTACCCTGGTTCACCTAGAGCAAGGCCAGGGCCCTGGGATTCCCCTGGGACTCCCTTTGAGAGGCAGGGTGAAATTTACTGACTTTTTTACTTGAAAACTCCAAAAATGCCCATCTATACCCTTTTTCACACCACCCACATGCCCTTCTTTCACCACTGCTGCTATTTCAGGCCTTTGGTGGGCTCCATGGGGCATTGCTTGTTCGAGCTGTTGCACCCTACTTCAACAACTAGCTCTAATCCAACCCTACTGATCCTCCATTGTCTCCTGGCAATGCAGCTTTTTGCCCTCTTTCCCTATTTTAGGGCATTGATTCTTAATCAAGGCCTGCTTGCAGATCTTGTTTATAATGCAGATTCCTGGGTCTCACACCAGATTTCTTACTAAATTATAATGTCAGGGGCCTGCACTGTTGCTCTAGGGCAATTAGGATGCACACTTATGTCTGAGAACTACTTGATCAAGGGTTTCTCGAGGACATTTTTTTCATTGCTTTCGGAGAGGGAGGAAGGGAGAGAGGGTTTAGAGAGGGGAAGGGAGAGAAACATGAATGTGAGAGAGAAACATTGATTGGTTGCATACTTGCCCCAACCAAGGACTGAACCCACAACCTAGGCATGCGTCTGGTCCTGGAATTGAACCCAGGACCTTTTGGTCTGTAGGACAATGCCCAACAAACTGAGCCACACCGGCCGGGTCTCTCCTGCTGCTTTTATGGTTATTCTCTTTCTAGGGGCTAAGTTTCCTCTACCACTCGGGAACTCCTGTAGTTCCTGGGGCTCACTCCCTAATCAGGTTTTCTAATGTCAGTAGCCCATAGGTTGAATAATTGCTCACATTTAGGGGAAGGGACACTGATCCCTTGCTAACTTGGAGATTTCAAAGTGAATAGCTTCAGACTGCCTTGGTTCAAACCTTTACCACTTACCTGCTGTGTGGCTTTAGGCAAGTAGGGAAAGCTCTCTGGGCCTGTAACCTCATTTGAAAAGTAGGGATAATCAGGGTACATTCAAGTGTTATGAAGATTTTTTACTTATATCATACTACTATATGTCAAGCACTAGTGTAACTGCTTTACATACATTAACTCACTGGTTATCTACTTAAAAGAGTGTATTGCACACTAAAACAAGAGTTCAGTATGTGTTTATTATTGTCACTATTCCTTTTCTGCTGAGCAATCAGGCCTAGACTTCCAGAGCTGAAAGAGACCTGATCCACTCACCCAATCCTTGAATTCCACAGCGGAAAAGACAAGCCCAGGCTCGGTTACACAGCAAGTGGCAGACCCAGGAGCACATAGTCCTGGGTCACTTTCTGTTGCTGTAATTGACCTCATAGGCCCAGCCCCCTTAGGTCTGTGTCTGGACCTGTCTACAGGTATACTCCATGACGACACACAGGAAGAAAGTACCCCTATCTCCTCGGTGGGCAGATGTCAGGTAGGGGAGGCCTTACAACCTATAAAATAGACACATCTGCGACTCTTACAAAGGGCTTTAGGCCTTTCCAGAGAGCAGGCCCCACTGTGCACCTCCTGAAGTCACCCTTTCCACTGCCACCTATCAGTCACACCTGTCAGGGCAAGAACCCTCTTTTACAGCCCCAGGGCAAACACTCTCTTTTCAGTCTCTTGAAATCTAGGGCAGGTTGGCGAAGCAAAAGGCCAGTAGGCAACAGCAGGACAAGCCAGGAGTGCCCCACTCCTCCTTAATCGGCTTATGTTCCAAGATCTGGGCTCCAGGACTATGGCTGAGCCATAGCTCCCAACCCGGGCTGTGGTGATGTCAAGGTGTCTCTTTGAGAGACCTTAGCTCCAACATGTCCATCAGCCCTTCCAAAGTTTTGAGATTGTTATATCTTTTAAAAACAGTGATGTAAATACTAGCTCAGGCTACAACACGCATACATGTATGCACCCCTTGCAATCAGGGTCCACCCCCTTAGCCCTGGCTTCCATGACTTCTGCCTATAGATTTTTCCCACAAGAGCCTCCACAGCCCTTGGCTAAGATGCTTCTCTTGGTTTAACCAGGAGTCTACCGGGGTCGTATTTCCTCCCAAAACACACATAGTCTCTTCTGCTATCAACCATGTCAGGTGGAGTTTGGTCCATGGTATAGGGCAGTGCTATGGCCCTCCAGCCATCCCCACCTTCTGTGCCATGTAACCTCCATTCTTGGTTCTCAAAGGATGGTCACCCCAGACCTATCTCTTCTTGGGACCACTGGAGCCTTTTCTGGCCACTGACCCTGCTTTCCGAGATCCTACCCCAGGGCCCATTCTTTTGGATGTCATCTATAACTATTGAAAATTTCTTCTGCAGTCACCTTTTCTTCCCAGAGGACACCAAGCCAAAGCTCCAATGAGTAGATTCCATTGTAGGGGTGTGGGTGGCAGAAGTGTTCCTCTTTCAGTGATAGAGCACAGTACCAGGAATATGAAATCATATTTCTCTCGTGCCTGGGACTCCCCGATCAGCCCTTCTCTGGCTCTACCCCCAGCATGTGTCCCTAAGTGCCAGGCCTGGGCAGTCTCCTTTCTCCTTCTGTCCCTGGCCTAGGAAGTTCACTCAAAGTCCCATCCACATCCGCCCTGGTTTCACAGACATTTAGTTTCAGGGGAGAGCTTAATACCACCTCTGTGCAAGAAACCTCTTAAAAGTCAAGATCAGAATACTCTTACCTGGGGCCACCTAGCATGGGCCCTTCCAGTGGGCAGAAGGCAGACATCATTACATTTGGAGTGTAGCTGATACCTCCTGGGACCCCTTTATACTCTGGTTCTTCCTGGGAGCTGTCCGGCTTCTGGGTTGGGAGGGGCTCTACATGGACTCTACCTTATGGGAGCTCTCTGGGAGGAATTCCCAGAACTGGCTCTTTCCAGCCAAATGGAGAGGGACAATACTACAGTTTCACTTTAGCCAGAAACTAATTCCTTACTGGTTTTTAAGAAGTCTTCGACTTCTCCTTCCCTGCCTTTTCTTTTATTACCACTACCACGGCCATTGAAAGGCCTTGAGAAAATCCCAACAAATTAGCCCAAGCTAGTCGGCTGTCCTCCCTGGTGCTCAAAGTTCTTACTGGTTGGAGTTTGCTCTTCCCCATCTCTACTCTCTTATTCATCTACAGAAGCCCAGGACATTGAGGGTTGGGGAGGGCAAAGGAAGATTGTAGGAGGGTGGACAGTCTCTCCTTAATCACATTTCCTGGCTGTCCTAAGATTAGAAAGTAATTGAAGGTGTCTGCTTCAATGTCTTCCTTTCTTTCCTCCCTCCTCCTGTGCGTAGCTAGTTGCTTTCCTGTTATTATCTAAATATACAGAGTAGGCTGTTTCATTTTTATTCATCTTCTGTAAGCCACAGTGAAGACTGAAAGCAAGTCCCAATCACCATCCTTCATCATCATTCATTTAAAAAAAAACAAAACTACTAAACCCTAACTAGCTAGGTCCCAGCCACTGTTTCAAACACCATCTCCTCAGACTGATCTCCTTACCCCACCCCACCCTTATAAAAAGCTCATCACAATTGCCTAGAAAGTCATACATCCTTTGATTAGTTCTGTTTTGTTAATTTAAGGAAAAATAAAGAAAGCTTTTCCTACCCTTTCATACTTTGATTATTTTTTTGCAGTGGTTTAACAGGGACTGATTTTGAAGCTGCCCACCTAGTAATAACAGAATCAGAAACAATTTTTAAAGGGTTGATCTTTACTCGATTTAAAAACAGATGCTAACAACTGTTAAAAAAAATAATCCTTCTAAGTGGTTAATGGGGGAAAAAAGGAAAAGTGGATGTCATACAGTCTGAGCTAACACCCACCCCTCTCCCCTGCTTTCTAGCTAATGAAAGTCAAATCAGGAAATGGGTTTAGAAATGCCTGGAGAATGGGTGGAAATTAGGATGCAAAGAGATCTTTGTAGAGAGGGATCTCTTTCATGGACTTGATGGGACTTGCTGATGAGAACTTTTGCAACTGAATTTGATTTAGAAATGTGTGTGTGCTCTACAAATCTACACAGAACATCCATTCTTTTCATCAGAATTGTAAAAACCACAGGTTTTCACACTGTTTGGTGGCAACCCTGGCAGGCTACAGAAGGATGCTGGGGATCAGTTCTTTGTATTTACCTCTGGTGGTGGGAGCTGGGGGCATCTTTCCCACCCCACCTCCTCCAAGCATAGAAAGTTACACTCTCTGGTAGGGCAGCCCTCAGGCCCAAGCTCCTTTTCTAGGCTTTCTCAGCAGGAGAGCGCACTCCCCCCAGCTCGCTTAGGTTTTCCTTCTGGGGGGAGGCAGTTCAGGGCGGGGGAGAAAGGACCCACCCAGGTTTGCGCCCTGGACCTGGAGCCCCGAGCCCTGTGCTTAGGGCACTGTGGGAGTGGGGACATCTGACTTCCTGGGCTTGGGTTCCTTGAGAGCCTCATTTGCTTCCTCACACCCTCTCCCCTTCACACCAGGGCTGTTTTATTGTTTTATAACCTTCTTTAGAGTTTCAGTTGCCAAAGATTCCAATGGGGCTATTCTCCACTTTCTCACTTTACCAAACCCCAAGTCTTGCTGTTTTAAGCAGTTTGGTCACTTGCAAAGTCTTTCCTTTCAGATCTAAGCAAATCATAGAAACCTCTAGGTATGTGGCTACCTTCAACTTTGCTGAGCCCATCCACAACAAAAACCAAGTGTTAACTCCAACTGCCACCCCACCCCCAAGCCCACCCAGTCTCTCCCAACCACCCTGTTTTCTGTTGAAGCTTGAACAAAATCTCAAATAATTTCTGGTATAAGCAAGTAAAAAGTGGCCTTTTATGTTCCTCTTTATTTATTTACCATATCTATAGCTAGAAAATGATTGAAATAAAGGAGTTGAAGGTACTCACAGTGAATGCAGCCAAAGAATCATAAGACATGCCCACCAACCAGCCTTTTCCAAATAGTACTATCTCCCAGCTTAAACAGACGTCTCTGGAAAGATGCTATTTGAAAAGCCTGGGGTATTGATATGAATATGACCCTCTTGCATCCTGGATATTTGGAACTATTTAAATGTGAGGGAACAGTTGCAGTGAACCTTTATTTAGTGAATAAAAGTTTAAAGCCAAAGGTTATTTATGGTTCTGCAGAGATGGGACCTGAATGGCTATTTACGAGCACGTGATTCCAATAAACTTTGTTTTATGGCTTGAGAGTTGACAAGCCAAAATATAATTCCCACCATAAATTAGGTTAAGAGCATACAAGTGCAGATGCTTGGTTCCTGGAGCAGCGATAGGAAAGTGAGAGGTTCCAGCTAGCACCCGGCTCGGTGGAGGCAGTTCTACTCCCAGCTCCCATGCCCACTAGGAGAGAAAACCAGTAAGTCATTTACTTTTTCCAGGACAGCTCCGGGGATGGGAGATTCTTCTGCCTTTATTTTCCTCCTGGGGTGAGAAGTCATCCCATCAAAGTTAATTCTAATTTTAGCCTAAACCTAAATTAACAGAGAGAAGGGGAATCCTGGTTTTCTTCCCTCCCTCTGGACCCAGAAAGTTAGAAATTGAGGGTCCCACCTCACTAGAGGGACTTACTGTCTCTTTCTTCCCCATATGCAGCATCTGTTTCAGAAGTGGAATAAGACAGTGGTAGTCTAGATGGAACGAGAGAAAGGATGAGGATGGTGATGGCCTCGCTCCTGAGATCTCTCAGAGAACACTGCCATCCTAGAATAAAAGTAGGAGACTGAAAACTTAAAGGTGGACACCAGTCCCTGGGAGGACCACTGCTTTGTGAGATTGCTTTGTGGTTTCTCCAGCAGCAGTGCTGACAAACTCATGCCATATCCACAGAGCTGGATAACAATCTAAGGCATTGCCATTTACCTTGAAACCCATTGATCCTCCTCCTCCTCCTAGGTTATCATTTGGGTCCTCATTTCCCTTGGAAATAGCTCTTTGTTTTGAATTGGAGCATAAGTGGGAAGGCAAGTCCCAGCCTTACCCGGTCCTTCTTTGGGAAGAAGACAGGTTTGGGGAGCGCTAGTTCGGGGCTGGGGAATTTGAAACCAATATGAAACTGGAAAAGGGGACTGCATTGCTTCCAACAGGAGATAGACGAAAAGCTGGGGCTGGGGACAGATGCAGCGACTGCCACCTCCCAAGTGGACCTGCGCCCACCCAGCCGATTCTGCATAAGGAAATACACAAAGGCCAGTTTTCTCTTCGCTTCCCGTGTTCCCACTGGGGAAACCGTGTTACAAGCAGCCTGAGTCGGGCCAAGCAACCAGTAAGGTTTTGCCCAAGGGTGCGTGGAGTGGGGGAGGTGATGTGGGTCATACGCTCCTGCTCCGTGGGTCTGCTCTTGAGGACTGCGGTCTCTGCTCCGCGGAGAACTTGGCGCAGTTCCTGGGGGCGGGCACCCAAAGCAGGGAGGTCTTTGTATTGGTGGGGTGTCTGGGCCTTGTCATTTTTCTGTGTATCATCTATCTCTGCTTTATTTTCCTGTGGAATTTAAGTGACGCCTGTTTTCATTGCAACAGGTTTGGGACCAGAAGGGACCGCCGCTGTAAGTACCTTCCCATTTCTTCCGAATTGCGAAGAGGCGGTGTTAATAGCTGGGGAGGTGGCGGGCAAGGGCCGCGCGAGGGGAGTGGGCGGGTGGAGGAAGGGCCCTGCCTCCCCTGGCCTGGCGATGGGAGGGGAGCTCGCTTGGGAGGTGGAGGCTCTAAATTGAGCTCCTGGAAAGATTTTTGGGGCCTAGCTCACAGTCATCTAACTAAGGGGACGTGCCCGCGCAGGCTTTCACCCATGTCTTCTTGGGCCTCACTGGACCTTCCGGGCCTTCCTAGGGCTTCCCAGCGCGCACAGGTGCAGCTCCGCTGCAGAGTACGCTTCTGTTAAGGGCTTGCAGCTAATCAGCAGCCCGCCCTGGTATGTTGGGGCTAGCGTCGCCTTCTGCTAGAACCAACCTGCCAACACCAAGGCAACGCGATCTCCCTCCGCAGGCTCAACCCAGCTTAACTCGGTCCGCGTGGTCCCACCATCTCTCTCTCTCTCTCTCCCTCCCTCCCTCCCTCTTCCACTCTTTTTCTCTCTCCCCCTCTCCCCTCCCCTTTTTAGTAAAAAGAAGAAAGAAAAAGGGGGGGGGGGAACTGTACAGAGGGTGTGTTGAGTGGGCCCGCTTCCGGGAAGGGCTGCGAATTCTGAGTTTTAGGTGGAAGTCTCTCCTCGCCCCTCCCCCGGCCCCAGCCTCTTCGGTTTGGGCTCTCGGTTGCAGACACCGGCTGAGCAAGGAGGGAGGACTACGGCCCTGGCCCTTCTTGTTCAGCTCAGCTTCTCTATAGTTTTAATTCGAGAATTTCTGTGTCGGAGCCGCTCGTGTTGCAGGCAAATACGGGGGTGGAGATTGGGAAGCGTGAGGTGGAGGCATAGATTCTTGGGGTTCTGGGCTCGGAAGTTGGATCCTTCTGAGTTGCATGTGGCTTGGAAGACAGGTACATATCTGAGGAGGCCCCGTGAAGTTTCAGGAAGACTGTCTTCTTACGATAAGGTAGTGGTGGGAAATCAAAGGCGGGGGAGAAACAGTGGCCCCTCCCTCACTACCAAACGGAGATGGTTTTATTTTAATGAGAAGTGGAACACGCCAGGACTGTAGGAATCAGGCACACTTCCTCTCTGGTGAGACCTTCTCTCTAGGGTCGGAGAAGCTGGGACTTGGCTCTGGGCCAGGTTTCTTTGCCCTCCAGGCGGGGCAGCTAGTCGACTCCCTGGGAGTTGCGTTCACCCCCAGAAGTGGAGATTTCACACAGTAGGTAGTCCCCTCTACAAACCAGGTTGGGCTCCAGCCTGAAAAATCAGGTACCCCCAGGATCCCCTTGTCTTGCCCCCTTTCTGCCGCTACCCTGGCTCTTGGGTGCTTATCCCTACTGATGCTCCTGGTTTGAAAACCCACATTCGGCACCCTGTAGCTGAACACAGCACAAAACCCAGAGAGATCAAAAGCATTTGTATGAACAGTTGTGAGGGAGGTGAATATTTAACGCTTTTGTTCATCAATAACTCGTTGGCTTTGACCTGTCTGAACAAGTCGAGCAATAAGGTGAAATGCAGGTCACAGCGTCTAACAAATATGAAAATGTGTACTCTCACCGGGTCCCTACCCAGCCGAGCAGGATCCCCCAATTTGTCTGGATAAAGCCTAGGCCCAGTGTCCCCCAGACAGTGGGTGTGTGGGAGCACTTGGCAATAGGGAAAATGGGGGGAACCTCCCTGGGCCAAGCGAAGTGGGCTTGGGGCAACCTCAGACCTCTTGTTAGAACTGGCACCAGGAAATCCCTACAGAATATCCAAAGCACTGGAACCAACGGATTGGGATGGGGTTGGAGGAGTGTGCAAAGTGCAAGTAGAAGCAGCAGCCAGTTTTGCCAGTCTGGGGGGCAGAAGGGAGTCTCTCTGCTCCACCTCACCAGGCGGGAACTAATTTTTGAATCATGAGGGGAAAAATCAAAACAAAAAACATTTTAACATCTCTGACCTACGTTCAGGGGTCCCAAAAGCCCCACTCGTGCCCTGGCATCCCTCTGTCCCTGAAATCCACCCAGGCCTTGAGCGCGCCTGTGCTCTTGGTGCCCTGAACTGAGGGGTGATCCCCAGACAGCACCGAAGCGCTGGGGTGGCCACGCGTTTTGTGAACTTTTGTACTTGTGTGCTGCTGTCGGCAAAGCAAAAATAATGAAACTTTGTGATATGTTTGTAAATGATTTCGAATGACCCCTCGCCCTGCCCTTCACCATTAGCGCGCTGGCCCCAACGCAGGGCAGCTCGGTGCCTGCAAGCAGCGCCTGCCTCGGGGGTCTGCAGCAGCAGCAGCAGCAGCAGCAGCAGCAGCAGCAGCAGGACTGAGAGGCCAGCCACCAGCGGGCTCAGGGCCCAGGAAGGTAACGCGCGACTTCTTGAAGAACTAGCTTTGTCAGTCAACCTGGATTGCCCAGCAGTGTGAAAAATAATGGACGGAGGATATTCCCCTCTTGCCTTTCTTCTGCCACTAAGAGCATTTGCTTTTTTCTGGAAAATACCACTTGATGGGAGGGGGGTGCTGATATTTGGATCTGGAGAAGGGGAATAATAAAGCAGCCATTTCTGGGATGGATTATTTTTTCCTTCCCTAAGAAGACTGTCCTGGCTCCTTGACTGTCTGGTAACCCCAGCCCAAGTACAAGGATGGGGAACTCGTTGCTGCAAATTGCCACTAAGCCCTTCAGGCTACCTGAACTGTCTCTGAAAATGCGGGTGGCTGTGTCGGGCTGGTGGTGGCTCCAAGGAAGAGGCCAAAGCTGGTAGTGGTCTGGGTACCCAATTTGGGTGGAACCTGGAGGTAGTAACGTTGTCTATATATACCCTGTAGAACCGAATTTGTGTGGTATCCACATAGTCACAGATTCGATTCTAGGGGAATATATGGTCGATGCAAAAACTTCATTTTTCTCCGAAATAGCCCGAGTCGGAAGGAGAGGCCAGAAGCAGCGAGGGTGGGTCAATCGCCTCTTTTTTTTTTTTTTAAATTACATTGGACTCCAGGAGGATCGACTGAGCCTGGTGACACAGAGCACCCTTTTCTTCGAGAAGCCCCTCACCTTTATACAGACGCTCCTGTGTGAACCATAATTGGTTGCATGAATTCAGGGCCAAAAGGCTAGGTTTTGGAAGACTGGGGAGTGAGGTCTGAGATCAGGTAGCCCCAGCTCGGCCCTCAAGGAGCACAAGGTTGGAGGGTGCCCAATGAGGGGCTCACTGGACATTGACTGCCAGTGTGGGGAGGAGACAAGCTGGAAAGAAGGAGTGCGGCATCCATTGGGATCCTTTGGGTGGGGTGGGAGTGCCCTCACCGTCTTCCTGGAGTGCCCCTTAGCTTCACAGGCTGTGGCAGTGGAAGACTCCTGTCATACTTGCAAGGCCCCGGCTTTGGCTAAAAACATCCCAGCTTGGGCACTCACAGAAAGCTTGGTGGTTACTCATTGCCTAACTTGATTCAGGCCAGTCAGATTGTGGTAACTTTTGGGTGACCCTGACGAAGACAAAGCCAGGACTCAGCCTTTGTATGGCAGAGTCCCGGTTCCCGCGGCTGGGTTGGCGGGAGCTGGGTTGGCGGGAGCCCTGCCTGCTGGGGTGCTCTGCCCAACTCAGACGCTACCTCCTCACCCACCTGCCTTTTGGTGCCCATACACCAACAGATGTGGGGATTCATTCCCCCTTGAACTGTGCTTACTTTGGGGAGCTGTTTTCAGGTGGGTCAGTGAGTGGAAAGGGCACTGGAGGTTAGCAAAGTCAGAGGCAGACAAAAGCTGGGATTACCTGCGGGGAATGAGGGTACTGGGGATCAGAAGTACATTAACATCTGGTGAGGGCCCTCATATGTGCCACAGCGAGTCGCTTGATTACACGTATGTTATTTAGTTAAATTTGTGAAAATTATGAGATGCTCACCAACCCGGTGATAAACTCGCTCCCTCGCTATTGGCTGGCTTGGTCACATGGCCGCCAACTTTATTCAGTTGACAGCAAGTAGGAGGGCCCTATGGAAGGAGAAAAAAAGACAACACGAGAAAAATTAGTATTTTCTACCTTCTGAAATTAATGGCCATGAGTTCGTATATGGTGAACTCCAAGTATGTGGACCCCAAGTTCCCTCCGTGCGAGGAATATTTGCAGGGCGGCTACCTAGGCGAGCAGGGAGCCGACTACTACGGCGGAGGCGCACAGGGTGCCGACTTCCAGCCCCCGGGGCTCTACCCACGGCCTGACTTCGGTGAGCAGACCTTCGGAGGCGGCCCGGGCCCCGGCTCGTCGCTGCCCACGCGGGGTCACCCTCAAGAACCGGGAAGCCACTACGGCGCCCCGGGAGAGCCGTGCCCGGCGCCTCCTGCGCCCCCGCCCGCACCCCTGCCAGGCGCCCGGGCCTGCAGCCAGCCGGGCGGCCCCAAGCAGCCGCCCCCCGGGACGGCACTCAAGCAGCCCGCCGTGGTTTACCCATGGATGAAGAAGGTGCACGTGAATTCTGGTAAGGCGTGGGCCGGCGACCTCTCAGTCCCCACGCCAGCCCAGCGGCCTGGGCCCCGGGAGGGGGGTGCGAGTGGGTGGGGGCTTCAGTGGGCGCCTCAATTACTCTCTCCATAAATTTTTATAGCTGAGGGAGCAGGCTTGGACCCTATGGCTGGCTGCTTGTCTGTGGGCAAAAAAGGGGGTGGAGATGGGGGTGGGGTGGGGGAGGACTCCATTTTCAGAACAGAGGGTACACGGTAGAGGAAAAGGGGCTTCCCAAAGTGCCTGGAAATTCCGGAGTTTTCTGTGGGCCAGGGAGATGGGTGCCCAGTTAGGGATCCCTGACTGCTAGCTTGGGGAGTGTGTGGGTATGAAGGCGTGTGTAGGAGTGAGCCTGCGCTGGGAGAGAGGGTGGGAGGGAGGGAGAGCAGGCTTGGAGCACAGGGAGGGCCTGGGGCCTCGGGGCGCGCCAGGAAGTGAGCAGCGCTGGCCGGGGGCCTAACTAGTTGCCAGGCGCTGACCTGACCACGCTGTGTGTTTTGCCTCTCAGTGAACCCCAACTATACCGGCGGTGGGGAGCCCAAGCGGTCCCGGACGGCCTACACTCGGCAGCAAGTCCTAGAACTGGAAAAGGAATTTCATTTTAACAGGTATCTGACGCGGCGCCGTCGGATTGAAATCGCTCACACCCTGTGTCTATCCGAGCGCCAGATCAAGATCTGGTTCCAGAACCGGAGGATGAAGTGGAAAAAAGACCACAAGCTACCCAACACCAAAGGCAGGTCCTCGTCGTCCTCATCCTGCTCCTCCTCAGCTACAACCCCCGGCCAGCATTTGCAGCCGCTGGCCAAGGACCACCACACGGACCTGACGACCTTATAGAAGTGGGGACCCTGGGCCCATTCCTCCCTGCGCTCCCGGCTGAGCCGAAGCTGCGGGGGCAGGCCGGGCCTGCTGTCACCTCCTTGGGCTCTAAGGTACTGTGGGGTGGGCCTGGGACATGCAGGCCGCCCTCGGACTAGGTTAGCATCCTGCCCGAGGGCAGCCCCCTCCCTGGAGTGGGTACGGGGGTGGTAGGGGGGCCTGGGATTTTCTCTCTAAGTATATTATCATATGGCAGGAGCTACTGAGAACATAAAACCTTGGCGAGTCATTAAACTCATGAAAAATCTCCGCTGTTGGATTTTGAATTTGCAAATGAAGGTTGAATGCTTTATACCAGTGTGAATTCGAACACCCTCCCCCACCCCACCCCTCCAGGGGTCTTTGTGGTTTAATAATGTGGGGGAGTTGAGGCAGCAGGTTGGCCACCCCTGTGTTAAGTGGAAGCAGGAGGGCTGGGCCAGGATTTCCGAACTTTCTGGGTTGTCTATTTAATTTCCAATGAGAAGAAAAAAATATATATATTTTGTTCCCACTGGTCCCATGCCCAAAGAAATGAGTCTGAGAATGAAGTGGAAACGGGTTATTTTATGTTTAGATTATATTTGCTTAAATATTTATTTGCTGGGGAATAGGGTACAGGAATAACTGACATCTTAATGCCAAAAACCTTAAGATGGTAAAAGGGGCTGAGTTTCAGGGAGCAGAATCAGAGATATGTGGACTTTTGGCTGTAACTGGTATTTTGAACCCCACCCCCTCCCTATTCCCCGGAAATGTGTGTGGGGGCCCTTAACCCTTCTAGAGGGAAGCAAAGGGTCCACTCTGAGTTGAGTTCTTGAAAATATATTTCCACATGTGCTTTTTTCAGCACTGTGCTACAGCGAGTTCTGAGTGATTAAAGGAAAAAGGAAAAAAGAAAGAAACAAATGGTCCAACATTTTTCTTCTGGGGAAAGAAAACAAAACCTCTATGTTCTGGGTCATTAGATAATGACTGAAATTTCTGTTCCAACTGAATTCCAAATGCCCAAATAGCCCCTGTAGTAATATTTTATAGGAATTGGTGTATGGCCTATATGGGAGAGGGGGTGTTTAGTGTGTGTAGAGGGGAGAAAGTGGGAAGTAGAGGAAGTCTTACTTTAAAAAAGAAAAAAATTAATTGAACCTAGAAGTCCACAAAAGTTGGTCTTAGGGGTGTTCCCCTGAGGTCTTTATTTTTAAAACAAATCTTAAAGAAGTTTTTCTCAACCCATTAGTTAGAAGCAGGAATTGTAAAAGTACAAAAGTTTTTAGGCCCTTTTCCTTGCCTTGATAATAGTGATTTAAAACAATCACTCTCAAACAACAACAGAGATGTTCTTTAGTCATTTTTCTTATGCCTTGCCTGGTAAGGGTTCAAAGCTCATTTTTCTAAAATGTGACCCTTAGGGATAAGGGGGAAAGAGTCAAAGGTAATGACCAGAGTTCATACACGCAAATGAAACAAGTCTTCGAAAGTTTAAACCCCAATGCCTCGGGCTCCAAAAAGAAACCCCAGGTTGCAGCTATCAAAAAGTGATAAAAGGAGGGAGGGATAAAGGGTGAGCTTGAAGGAGAGACTCAGAATTGGCGTTATTTTTTCAGTGCTTCGGAACACTGTAGAAGGTCTCACTGGTAATTTTAAAAATACGTTTAAGTGTAGGGGAAAGAAAAGACTTTTCTCTGCAGCCGTGTTCTTTGGTTCAGTGTCTCCTGAGAGCTGAGGGCAGGTATTCACTGGAGTCCCTAGGCTGAAATTCCACTTCTCTAAAGTATCCTCCAAGCCTTGGTCTTTTGTATTAGACCCTGGGGACAGCTCTTTGTTCCTCTTTGGGGTGAGCCTGGCTCTCAGACTTGCACATGGCAATACTTGAATATCAGCACGTCGGGATATTAAAGATGGATATTCCTGCATTATTCACATCATTGTTTCTATGACAAAAAGCACGGAGTTCATACATAGTCAAGATGTCTTTTTTCTGATGCCCTCACGTTGAGAAGCTGAAAAGGTATTTTACTGAAGTTCGGGGCTAAATTACAGAATCAGGTTCATCCAGAGGACAAATTTTCTATTCGATTAGCTGTATTTCAGCCGGGAGGACTGACCTCTAAACCCTTAACCTTTTGGACTCTAACTACCCTTCTCTTCTTTTTTTCCCTGTAACATGGAGAGCGGTCTTTGGATGTAGCATTTGAAAAGAGCCGCTATCCTCAGGCAAGTTGAAAAGTTGCTAAGATTCTTTCCTTAAACCCAAATCTGTGAATACATGTAACTTCTCCTTGGGAGGTGAAAGAAGTATCTATTTTCACAGCATCCAACTACATATACAGGAGTGGGCAAAAGTAGGTTTACAGTTGTAATAGACATGAATAATACAATAATTAATAAATAATAATACAAGAATGAACTCTGTGTTTAGCGTACTCACAACTATAAACTTACTTTTGCCAACCCCTGTATATTATAGAGATTATCATATAGATTTTCCCCCTTCCCAAAAGCTCAGGTCACTTACCCTAACTTTAGACCAAATGCTAAAATTACTTAACTGGCTTTGCCCCTGCCCCTATAGAAAGCCAAGTGGCATGTTTTGATGAAGAAAATCCAAGCTCATTCTCAAACATAGCCCCATTACTTCGGAAAGTAACTTAATCAGAGAAACAACTTCTTTGTTTATAAGTCCTCAGCTATCCTTCTCAGCTTCCAGGGATTGTCTTTTGAAATGTTAATGGAGCCTGGATGGCCCAGAGGGCAGCTCAAGACCCTGTGGTCCCAACTGGACCCTACTGTCCATTTGGGCCTACAGGAGTGGGGCAGGGAAGAGGCAGGGGCCCTCAACCACCCAGGGCAGGGAAGGAAATGAGTTTCCATCTGGGAACGTGCTCTGGAGAAAGCTAGATGTGGAAAGACTCAGTGCCCATTTGCTTTTATTTGCTTCTACTTTGTTCCCCCAAATATGAGCCAGAAGTGTTTGTTTTGGTGGTTTTTAAAGCTGTATTGGGGTCGTGACTAGGGGGAATTAAGTGTTTGCTGAGGACATTGGTCCTCAGACTCCCATCTCACTTTGTCCATTGCAGTCTTTTGTTGGGGAATGACATTGTCAGTCAGCCCATGGTGTCTGTCTAACACAAGATACTTTTTAAATAGAATTGACCAATGTTCTGCTGCCACTGATTAAAGTATTATTTATACTAATTGTTGCCTGTAGTTTTAATGTAACTCATTGATCTATATTTGAAATAATAAAAGGTATAGCAAAATCTCCCTCCTGTTTGGTGCCTCCACAAAAGCATTCTTCATTAAGTCTTCTGAAAGCTAACATTGAATATAAACTCGTTTTATTTCTGCAATGTGCCTGGCTAAAGAAGTTTAAACTCTGTAAGGCTTAGCTGTTCTATCATTACATCCTCCCCATACATACATACTCCCAATTTGACCATCACAGTCTGTGAGCATTGGGAAGCCTAGGGTTGAATTCAGTCCGCTGGGTGGTGGGCATTATTTTTGAAAGTAAAATAAGTTACTGGCTTAAAAGGAGGCTCCAGGCTGGCTTTCTGCATGGCTCCAGTCGGCCCCAGACCCCTTCAGCCTCTGTGACTGGTGGGTGAGAGACGGCCCCACCCCCCCAAGTCTAAGAGAAGGGCCTCCGCGCAGGGTTCTGGGCGAAGCTGGGACTGTCCAGTGGCTGCTCTGACCTGACCCCTCTGGCCTCCAATCCTGGGCTCCTTCTACTTTTCCAGTGCTGCTCAGCCCCACTGGGGCCTCCAGCACCTGCCCCTCCTTCCCTCAGCGCCCACTCCGCCCTCCAGACGACAATAAACACTCCCCACTATAAAAAGTGGCGTGCGCTATTTTTATCGCGAGGGCTTTTTCACGTTTTGGCCTCGCCTTGAAGAGGGGCCAAGACAGGAGTTCCAAAGTAGATGGGGTGGGAGGGCCTTGCTCGAGACAGGAAATGAGCAGAATGCGTAAAATCAGACATGTGTCCTTAATATATGGAAGCGCTCGCCTCAGACGCGTGGACATGTGTATTTATAAGTGCGTAGACAGAAGTTTAAATATTCAGACAAATTTTATGATTGTCCTTTGCCTGTCTTCTGGCTAATGGCTCCTCCTGTGCCCACCAATACATCAGTAGGCTGTGTGTATTGAATCAAGGGTTGGATGAGGAGAAAGCGAGCACATAGTCCAGCCCGCTTGAGTACAGTACAGTAAATCGGCCCCTTGGCAGGCAAACAGCGCTTCCCGCCCTCCCGCCCGCCATGTTGGGGAGCCCTCCCTGCCCCCCTCGCTGGGCTGGCGGCCGGGGCTCGCTGGCAGCTGGGGGAGGGCCTTTCATAACCCGGAGAATTTTCAAAGTGCGAGGAAGATGATAAGAATAGATTTCTTCAAGTCCCGACCACGTGATTGGCGAAATAATTAATTCAGCACGTCCCTTAAGAAACACGGAGTCGTCATTAATCTGCCACGCAAAGGGCTCTCTTCGACTTGGAAAGTGCAGGGATCCCAAGAATATCACCCGCCCAGGGGGGCCACCCCACACGGCGCGCGCGGGAGTGCAGCCGGCAGGTAAATATTTTGGCGACTTGTATTTATTCAGATTTAAATCCTTAATGAATTTAGCTGTCAGGGCCGCTGACAAATAGTTCCTTTTGCTTCCTGATTTGGAACCACGCGCTGGCGAGAAGTTGTTAGTGGCTTGGATGGTGACCTTTGGTTCAGCAAAGCTTTGCACTTATGAAAAATTACTGAGTGCGGCCGAGTGTGTGTGTGTGTGTGCGCGCGCGCGCGCGAGAGAGAGAGTGTGTGTGTGTGAGAGACAGAGAGACAGAGAGAGAGAGAGAGAGAGAGAGACAGAGAGAGGAAAAGGGGGCGAGGGTGCGCACGGGCTGTTCGGAGACAACAGGAGTTGTAAAAACCGCCCGGCTGGGGGACGCGCCTGGCGCACGCGGGGCCGAGGTTGCCCGGTCGCCTGTGTCTACCGGGAACAATGGTCGCTGTCACGGCATCTGCCGCCTATTCTTAAACCGGTGAGAAAAGGCCCCAGCCCTCTTTTCAAGCGAGGGTCGTAAATTTTTCTTTGCGTCATAATAGGAGGCTATAAAATCGAGTTGAAATTTTACCCCAGGCAGGTTTTAACCAACAGATAATGATTTCCGAGTTGCTTCTCCCATTTCCCCTCCCTCCCCACTCAAGCTCTGCCGCTTCTGTCATCCCAGCAAGGAGTTTAACCTTCTTCCCCTTTATTTTTGTATTTTTAATTTGGGGGGATGATCTAAAATAAAGACAGGGTAAAGAAGTCCTTGCTTCTGGAGTGGGAGACCCTGGGGCTAGCGGAAACCTGGCGGAAGGGATATGCGGGAGAGGCCAGAGGGAGATGCAAAGGCTATATCTCTCGCTTGCTCCCTTTTCAGCCTTTTTTCTTCTGCATGGCAAGGAGGTTCGAAGTCCCAGACCCACCCGGCTCCCATCCCACTCCACCCCACCCCACCCCAAGCCCACCCCATTTTGCCAGAGATCTGGGCTGGGGGCAGCGGGCATTCTTCTCTAGCTCGCAACTCCCCGCGAGGATGCCGCGGAGGACAGCCTCTTTATTCACCTCCTTCCCTCTGTTGGCTTTGAGGATGATTTCTGCTAGCGGAGGCTGGCTGCTCTTGGTGGTTGTTTGGGATTGTGTGTCTTTTGATTTCTTTTTTGGTGTGTGTATATTTCCCCGTCAGACAAAGTTTCCTCCCGTTATGAATTATACATTCAAACAATAACACATTAATTCAATTATTCAAAGATGACAAATGTTTATGTGCTTTGCAAGTGACTCTCGTGCAGATTCCGGGTGCTTTCTCTGAGTTGCTCGCCTTTTTCTCAATGAGAATTGGTTCCCCTCCCACCCCCAACCCCACCCACTCCAACCCAACTTCACATTTCCTGGTAGGCCAAGAGAGGAACCCGCAAAAAAAAAAAAAACAACAACAACAAAAAACAAAAACAAAAACAAAAACCCGCCTCTCTAGCCCTGCTGGCAGCCTGGCAGCCAACAGCCTCCCAAGGCCTGGGCTTGGCGGGCACCGGCCCGGGCTATTTTATCAGTGTGACAATTGCCCGGGTTGGTGTGATAAATCATCGTAAGTAATTCCTGAAAGGGTGCGAGGCTGTTGGGGGCCGGGCGAGGACTGTAAATCTTTCCGGTTTATTGCTCTATGAACATATGCTCCGATTGAGGAAGGCTTAGATCCTTTCCTGGAGACAAATTCCCGCAAAGGGGCCCCCCTCTTTGGCTGGAGATTAACACTTGCTGCGGGCCGGCTGCTCGCCCCGGGTGGGAGACTAGGGGGCGGGGTCCTCCTGGCGGGGGTAGAATGGGGCACCCATGGTCCAGTTCCAAGAGGCTCCCCGAGTGGGCCTCCAGCCAGGCCCGGCCAGGTGAACAAAAGGGACCCGCTGACAGGTCTGAGGGCTCGAGCCTCGACCTGCCCTCTGGGTCTTTCCCAGGCCTCTGGAATGGGGATGCCAAGAACCTTACCCCCTTTTCTCGGTTCTTTGCGGTTGCCGAGCACATTCGCCCTTCCGAGACCTTGCAAGCTACGACCAAGCATCTGCTCCGTGCCCATTGCCGCTGAAAATCAGAGCTGGTCATGAAAGCGAGACTTCGGGAAAGGGGTGGAGACGCCTGCATGGTGTGGGATTCTGGGGTGCAGGCAGGGCGGGATGAGCCGTGGGGTCTCGCTGGAGGGCCAGCCTCAGACTCGCAGCTGCCCGTGGTGCCCCTCCACAGCTTAACTCTTCCGACCACATACAGAATCGTTACCGTGAATTTCACCGACCACCCGAAGAGTGCTGGGAACCTGTCCTGGTTTAATATTTCTAAAACATAAGTTCCCTCCTCCCTTAGATAAACCTGGCTCGCGCCTTCTTAAAGGTGCCGCAGGAAGCGGGAAGGCACGGCTGTGCAGTCGGGTAGTTGCAGCCTGCGGGATCAGCGGGCCCTGCCCAGATCCGGAGGCTCACAGGTCACGGCAAACGGCAGCTCTGCAGCTCGGCAGCTCGGCACCTCGGCTGCTCCAGGCCGTGCAGGACCCTGGGTGAAATGAGCAAGGTGCAGAGATGGGGAACCGCTCCGGAACCTCTCCGGGTCCCGGCCGGCTGCGTATGTACGCCTGTTCTGGCTCTCCGAGTGGCATCTCATCTGCTGTGTCCCCGGGCCGAGCCAAGGCCTCAAGCAGTGGTGATGTTGTGGTTGTGGTGGGGAACCCGCCTGGTCCGTGAGCTGGAGGTTCCAACCTTAGGGCTGGAGCCTGTACTGTGCCAGAACGTAATTGCCTCGCCCAGAGAAGGGGAGAGTGGTCGGTAGCCTAGGCGGCACCTTGCCTGCCTGCGAGAGGATGCGGGGAACTGGGTGCAGACAGGGAACCAAGGGAACCCTGAGCATCAGAAGCTCCACGGCTGCGTATGGAGAAGCCTCTAAGACTGGCGGCCTCTAAAATTTCCATCCCGGGACCATTCTCGAGGAAGGCCAGGCCAGGGTCAGAGGTCGTAGGAGAAGAGACACCCAGAGCCCCCAATCCACTGCGGGGCGGCCAGGCTGGGACTACGTCTGTCCAGAGCAGTGAGATGGGGGCTTTCCTTCATCCTCATACCCGCCAATGTCTCCCCCTGGAAGGGGCCCAGATCCCACGCCTCCTGCCCATCCTCCCAGCCCCCAGGACTTGCTGTGCTCCGGGGGCTGGATGGTGTAAAAGTTTCAGTCTCAATCAGTACAACCTTCCCCCGGGGTCACGTGAACAAATATGCTCGCATTTGAAGGCAGCGTCTGTATTTCCCGACTATGAGGGGGTTTCCGGGGCTCTCTCCAAATCCAGAAAGGACCACATTCCGAAAGCAAAACAAACCCCCCGAGCTCCGGGGGGCCTGGGAGGGCTGGGCAGGAACCCAGGAGTGGGTGGGGGCACGGGTAGCCACCGCTCTGGGCCTGTGAGCGGACAGGCGGGCGGGTGGACCGACGGGCGCACAGAGCAGGCAAAGCCAGCCTGGGGACTACGAACTCGTTCCTCCTGCGTTTATTGGTAGTTGAACCTCAGCCTGGTTCCGTTCTACCGGGAATTCTGTGTGCTCGGGTATATGGCCGCGTCAGCGAGCACGCAAGACCAGGGTTGGGACAGTGTTGTCTGCAGACAAAGGGGGAAGGCTAGCTCTGCCCCCCACTGGCGCCCACTCTGAGGCCGAAGACACCGGGTTTATGATAAATTGGGATCCAGGTAAGCAATTGCATGACAAAATGGAAATCTTTGGGCAGGGGGCTGCTTGCTGCCCTGAGCGGGATACTAAATATGATTTATTTTGTGTAATCTGTGATCTTGATTATTGCCAATTGTTGAGGCAGCCTGCGTAGACCTAGATACACTTCTACATATACATCGAGGACGGTGATTAATCGTAACAAGGCTCGCTTTGTGGGAATGCTCCCCGCCTACCCAAAGGTTAGGAGGACACACTACCTCGCCAGACTTGGAGGGTGGCTGGTGGCATGGGGTGGGAGACAGGAAGGTGGCAGTTTCAGGAGCCGGTCAGTGAGGGGGTTGGGGGTTGAAGAAGTATTTAGGGGGGGAGTAAATGTGCAGTTATGAGAATGGGCTGAAAATGAATAAAAAGAAACTTTTTTTTTTTTACACTGTCACTGCCAAAGTAAGATGGAGCATCATATTAATTCAGTGTCTTGGGCTGCCCGGCTGGGCGCAGGCAGGTTGATTTATATGTATTTAAAATAAACTCTGTGGCCAGCCAGCTCCCTGCATTGTTCTGGGAGCTAGCTCCACATACATAGGCCTTTATCTCTTGTTCTTGGCTTAATTTTTTTTTTCTTGGAAGGTTAAAGTGCCACTCAAGGTTCTCTCCCCAAATTCAAGAGAGCCCCCAAACTACCCAGAAGAGTATGGGAGTCTCCTCCGCTCTCCCCCTCACTAATCTAGGGTTTTGACTGCAAGAGTGGCAGAGAAAAGGTTTAGGGCTTCTGGGTCCTTCTCCCCAAAGAACCAGGAATGAACGCTAAATTGTATTTTGACTCTAGCACCCCATCCATCCTTTTGTTTACTATGTCCTGTGGCTGCTGGCATGGGGAGGACAGGACAATCCATCCCGGGTCTTTCCGGAGACCAAAGCCTGAGTGAGGAGCCACCTGAGTCCGAATAAAGGGCTCCACGCTCGAGGGAATGCCACAGGGTCGAATCAGACTGGGCCTTTATGGGAAGGGTCCCAGAAAGCAAGGAATCCTCCCTTACCCCAGGTTGGGACTGGGCACCAGCGGGAGAGGGACTAACTTCCAGGGGAGTTGCCATCAAAGGAAAACAGTAAAGTTGTTTTGTCAATCGCCCGTGGTTGGCTTCATCAGAACTTAAAGTCACTGGACATTTTTCTTCGCTTGCTGCCTTGGAGCTGCGCGCCTGCCAACTTAGTCAGCTGAATCCAATTACTACCAGCAGCATTTCATTTGGCCCCATGGAGCACTCACTTATAACTTCCCGAAAATTTCAATAATCCACACCTTATCCTAAAGGCTGCCTGTCCTAAATACTTTTCCTGGGTACTGGTGGCGGATGAGGTATAGGGCCGGGCTGGGCCTGCCCAGAACTATCTCCTCTTTGACAGCTCTCGGACCGGTTTGGCTCCCCCAGTTTCTGGCTGTGGAAAGGTATTTGAGCTAGTGGACCAGAGCCAGCCGGGTTAAGCCTTCGATTCTGGACAAGCAAGAGGCTGAAGTCCACCAGGGCTGGGTGGTGGGTGGGCTGGGGAGGAAGCCCAGGAGAAGGTGTTGGAGGCTCTGGGCAGCCCACATTTGGCCACCTTGGGGTCCTCTTTTCTTTCCCCAAGCCTCTCGCTCCCAGAGCGCACAGAGCACCCCGAACGCCCAGTCGCAAACTTACCCTGTTCCTCCGCGTCTGGGAAAACAAAATCTAGCTACCTGCATCCAGGGATCGTGGCTCTGGGTGGGTTCCCAATTTAGCCCTTCTTCTGAGGGGAAGTTCCTACTTTTAAGGAACACCGTTTTTTCAAAAATAAATAAATAAAATCAAGCAGCAAAAGTTGACGTCCGTCCACGTGAATGTATCATATAAAGCGGCTTCGGGATTTGCCGGTCCGGTCGTTGGGCCCGGGTACCTCGCGCCTCATCGAGAAGCCCTTGGGGCTGGCCCAGCAGAGTGGACCTCCTGGATCCCGGCCGGCTGGGAAGCTGAAGTCGAGGCGTGATGTTAGGATCTCTACCCGGCCGGGATCTCTCCGAGGCGCTTCCGTTGGGTGTTCATTAAGGGTGAGTTATTGCCGCGTGAGCCAAAGGTCACTTCAAAGGCTTATGGCTGCTCGCTCTGGTCTTTAAAAGGGCCCGGGACGCTTTGTGTGGGGCTTTCCCAGCTCGGTTTAGTGTTTGCAAACTCCTGAGTCGACAAATTGCACAGGACAGATGTAAGAGGGGGGAATTGTGTCTCTACTTTAACCTAGCGGCGCAGGTACCCACTGAGCACCAGCAATAGTGGGCAGCTCGGTCTGTTTGGGGGTAAAGGTGTAAGGGATGTTTGTTTCTTAGGCAGTTTGCAGCCTGATTCCTAAACAGTTGTGTGGGCAACCCAGGTCAGGAGTGTGATAGGTACTTACTGGAATAAAATAAACTCAGGGAAATCATCAATACATAACGTACAAACTGAGAAATAGCACCCAGTTCCCACTTTACTGGGGCTGCCTGAGCAGCCATTGATTGGGACTCACCCAGGCCCATCTACATAATTCACCATCCTTTTCTGGTGCTGAGCTGTAGCCTCCTTCCCACTCAAATTCTGCACAGTCCCTTTTTCTGCCCTTAGGAGGATTGGGAACCTGGAGCATTTAGAGCTTTGTTGGAGCAGGAGGAGAGGGACTGGTTTCCCTGCACCTCTGACACACTTGGCCCACCCCCTGGCCAAGGGTGTGATCCTTCCCTCAGGTCCAACTCCCCCTTCTTCCAACCAGCCCAGGATTTTGGTGTTAAAGGCTTCTTGCTCCCCAGGAGCCAAGAGTCTCTCTTCTGCCTGAGAGAAGGCACCCTGAATGGCTGCAGTCACATTTTATAATATTCACATTGATTATGACACCCTTAAAGAGGGTAAAGCCTCTCTCTCGAGATGTGTTTGTAAGAACCGGCTGCCACTTAGAGTTTTCCATTTTGTTCCAGATCCGCCTGAACAGAATATCAAAAGGAACCTGGAAAGCCTACAAAAAGAGTTAGAGACAAAATTCGAGAAAACACATATGCACACTCATACACACAATTGTGGTGAGTGACATGATTTTAAAAAATAATTTCCACTACAAGTTCATCTCTCCTGCACCTCAAGGTAGCCATCTAAGGATTCATACATCAAGACATAAAACAAAGGGCGGCTTTGAAGTGGATCACCTCAGTGTGAACTGCCGCGGTTACATGATAACCGATCATCGGCCTTCAAATTTATGGCGCTTTAATGGGGTGAGCCCGGTGCCTTAAATGCAGGGTGTATTACGTACTGAGTTATCTGGGCTAAATAAGAGTGATTTAGAAGGCCCATCCAGGGCTCCCCACAGGGCAAAAGAGGCTCAGGCTGAGAGATCAGAACTTGGGCAGAAAGTCGTGAGATAAATACTGTCCCCTTCCGAGCAAACCCTAAAAGGAGTAGTTACGAAATCCCGAAATAGTAAAGCCAACAGAAAGGAAGAATCATTGTTCTGTTCCAGTGAATTAACGGGGTTCCCCAGCAAGAGTCGTGTCTGCCAGAAAGAGATCTGGGGGCTTCCGAGGCCCTGGTTTAGGTAAAACAGGGAGAGGAGCCGAGGGCAACTCGAACGAACCTTAGAAAAATTTGAGAATAACAGAAGCAACCAGCAAGCCGCCGCCTCCCCCTTCTTTTTCAACTTGCACGATCCGACTCTACCTATCCGTGATTTACGACCACTGAGCGCTAGTCACAGCCCGGAGACGGCCGCCCGTTCCCTCCCCAAGCTCCTCGCCGTTTCCACGGCTGCCTCGGGCAGGCAAGCGCTGGGCTGGCCTCCGCGCGACACTCGGGCGAGCCTTCTGGCGTCCCGAGCCCATGGCGGGCAGCAGGTCTTCGGCCCCGGCGAGGTCGCGTGCGTCCCTTCCCGCGTCTGGCCGCCCAGCAGAGCTGCTCCAAGAAGCGGCACCGGCCACTTTATATAATCCCCCTGCTCCGGGGGTGCGGGCCCGGGAAAAGTGCGGAGTAGGGCATTCTTTTGCTGCGCTTCCTCCTACGTTGAGTCCGTTTCCCACTTCTGAAAAGTGCCGGGCCTGGGGAAGTGTTTTTCTTTTCATTCCTTACTGAAGCGTTTACTGCCGCCGTGCTCGCAGTCATAAATTTTGTTACAAACCACAATGACAGGTGCATTGATATGCACCGTGAGAGCTCCAGCTGCTTAATAACCCCGTCCCCTGGCCGCTGTGAGCGCCTTTTATTTATTCGGTATCATATTAGGTATTGATCCCGGGGAGAATTAAGTGCAGTGAGCAAGTATCTGGAGTCGGCTGTTTGGGAGTCGCGGTGGGTGCGGCGGGCCAATGCGGCCTGGGGAGCCGGCGGTGGTCGCTCAGGGGCCGCTTTCCTTCTGTCAACTTCTCGGGACCTCGAGAAGGGATGAGCCAGACCCCCTTTTGGCGCCCCTTTCCAGGAGGGGTCTGGGATGGCGCCGGCAGGGTTCTGGGGAGGCTGCCCCGCCGGTTCCCTGGTCTGGGGGGTGGAGGGGAGGAGGAGTGAGAGGAAAAGGCTGCCGAGGACTGGGAAGACTGCCCCTCCCCCTACAGGGGCTTGTCTTCACCCCAAGGCATTTGGGTCCCAGAGCCCAAATGAGCAGAGGTACCAAAGGGTGAGAAAAGAAAGCCTTAAAGAAAGGGGGGGGGGTGATCGAAAAGATGAGCCACTGAACAGTTGACCATTGTCCAAGTGATTTATGACCCATTCCTGCTTTTTAGGTTCAGGCAGAGTTCACAAGGAGTAGGGATTTCTGGAAAGAAATAAGCTTTAAAAAAAAGAACAGTTTTGTGACAATAGTCTCAGGTTCTGTTTTAGGAGAGGTGGCTTCTTTGGGGCGCTATATATTTTGGGGTTTGGGGGAGGTAGCAAAGTCCTTTCCATTTAAGAGAGGGCTACTGCCATGGCTTTGGGGAAATGGACATGGGATGGCAAATCGCCATTGTGTGTGCCTTGAAATTCCTTAATACAATGAAAACAGAGAACAGGCTCTGTGGTTACCCGTGAAGCTGCCCACTATTTGCACTTTTGACATCTGTACAGAGCATGTTTTCTAGGAATATGCCATAGGAACAAATATATATGTAGAGCCATCTGTATCAAAGACCTGGTCAGTTCCTAAAGAAGCTGTTTTAACATGACTGGTCCACCTATCAAGATAACTTGGTCAACCTGGGAGACAAGAGGGGTATGTTTTCCTTCCACTGTTGTAAATGGAATGACAGAAGCAGCAGTGAGTTCTGTTGGTCTCAGTGTCCAGTGTGACCATTTTGACATTCAGAGGGCCCAAAGTTTAAGACTGGAAGCAGGATCCCAGAAAACTACAGAAACTTAAGCATACTCAGAGTACCTGGTGCTTTTGCCTAGGGACATATAAATATTAGTCATACGATGAGGAGGTAGCTGTCCATTTGATATTCAGTAATCTTAAGAGTCAGAGAATATAGAAAATGAATTGAAAGAAAGATTAAGGCCAGCTTTGTTGAGTAGATATCCTAACTGCATACATTTAATAACAATTGTAGAAATAATTGCTAAAATATAACATCCTAGTATTCTATTATCCTACTGAGAAGGGCTTCTTATCAAGATAAATGGCATATTCACTTATATTTTAAAACAAAAAAGGGCAATAGTACTACCAAAGGCTAGTATGAGTATTTATTTATTTAAAAGATTTTATTTATTTATTTTTAGAGAGAGGAAGGGAGGGAGAAAGAGAGGGAGGGAAACATCGATGTATGAGAGCTACATCAGTCGGTTGCCTCTCGCATGCCTCCAACTGGGGACCTGGCCTGCAACCCGGGCATGTGCCCTGACTGGGATTTGAACCAGTCTCCTTTGGGAGATCTCTTTTGGGATCACAGGCCAGCACTCAGTCCACTAAGCCACACCAGCCAGGGCTTTTATTTATTTTTAAATTACTTTTAAACTCCTCACTCAAGGATATGTTTTTATTTATTTTAGTGAGAGAGGGAGAGAGAGAGACATTTATCAGTTGCCTCCCACACATGCCCCCACTGGGGATTGAATCCTCAACCTAGGTATGTGTCCTAACCAGGAATTGAACCCACAATGTTTTGATGTGTGGAGGACAATGCTCCAATTGACTGAGCCACCCGGCCAGGGCTGAATAATTTTTAAAAATCTAGTTAGGCTTTTTGGTGAAGTGGAGAGGAAATGAGTGACTGGAGAAGCAATTTTGATACTAGTGGTCAAATCCATTAGGCCACATCAGTTGTCTAGATAATGTGGTCCATCACGATGACCATGATGTAAGCCAGGGAGTTGTGGGGAAGAAAAGTTGCCTGAAAGAAGAGATCAAGAATTAAGACCAGGAAGCTGACCAATGAGTTTTCTTTATCAAGCAGACAAAAGTGTTTGAATGGTATGAGTTATACTTTAACTCCATAGGAGCCTTTTAGGAGAAGGGGCGTGTGGGTGAGAAGGGAAATCTCCATCAAGAGTTAGAGGACACAAAAGAAGTAGAATTTTTCTTAGTTTTTTTTTTTTCCTCCTTCTAATTCTGGGTCCATTCATTATGCCAAAAGAGGCTGTCTCGCTGGTTGTGAGCTGGATGGTGGTGGTAGAATGAATGATCCAGAACAGAGGTAAATAATAATATTTATACAATAGATGCAGGATAAAAATATGATATTATAAAGCACTCTCTGTTTAGCCGTGCCCCATACATTTCAAATTCTAAATCTCTTCACCCATTTTCAGTGGTACCCATTTAAAAGTAGTGGAGGGCAAAGTCAAGAGTCTAGAAAAATGTAGATGAAAGAGAAGGAACATTTTCTAGCCTCAAAATAGGTCCGGAGTCTTTAAGTCTTCTTGTTGGTTTTTATCTCCTAGTGGATTTCACAGTGCTGACCCACAGAGCTAACTGGGCCGATTCTCACCCTGTCACCAGGAAGTGGACTATCTGGGTCTTCATGAAGGATGCTGAGATTCTGAAACCAGGTGGGGGAGATACTTTTTTTGAGAGCTTTGGCTATTCTGAGTGGGTTATATGGCTTTCTTTTGCCCATCAAAACCCCGAGATGACCCCAGTTGATCGATCCATTCATTCACTCATTCAATAAGCATTTATTGCACTTACTACATCTGGGGCCCTGGGCTAGATGTTAAGAATATATAAATAAGTAAGACACAGTCCCTGCCTGCAAGGAGCGCAAAGTCAAATGGGAGAATCAGCCATTAAAATGTATGAGGCCTATGTGCTTTTCCATGCAGTTTCAAATGCTAAATTGACACTCTTGGAGAAAGAAATTTGTATCTGGGGGAAAAAAGAAAGAAAGAAAGAAAGTCACTTTCCTTGGATGTAGCTAAAGAGAAAAAAAGGTCTTTTCCTATGTTCATGAGAAATACCTTCTGACTTTTCCAAGGGTTCAAATAAGTTGAACTTCATAAAATTCCAGATTCTCCACTATTAAGTGGGCGAGAAGCAGAGAGCCTAAGCTAGTCCCTCTATATTGATTGGTCTTGCCAATGACAGTCCTGCCGGGGCCTCTCACTTTTCTTCTCTGCAGGTCTACTGGAGCCTGGGGCTGCCCCAGCTCTCTCAGGATTTGGCAGACATTGGAGGTGGCAGTGAAGGAGACAGTGGTGGTCAATGTTATTTGAGCAGGGTCAGCAGGCCCTGGAGCTTCCTGAGTGCACAATGCAGAAGGCTGCTTACTATGAAAACCCAGGACTTTTTGGAGGCTATGGCTACAGCAAAGCCACTGACACTTATGGCTACAGTGGCCCCCATCAGCCTTATCCACCCCCTGCTGCTGCCAACTCCCTGGACACTGATTACCCGGGTTCTGCCTGCTCTATCCAGAGCTCTGCACCTCTGCGAGCACCTTCCCACAAGGGGGCTGAACTCAATGGCAGCTGCATGCGGCCTGGCACTGGGAACAGCCAGGGTGGGGGTGGTGGCAGTCAGCCTCCTGGTCTGAACTCAGAGCAGCAGCCGCCACAGCCCCCTCCTCCACCACCGACCCTGCCCCCATCCTCACCCACCAATCCTGGAGGTGGAGTGCCTGCCAAGAAGGCCAAGGGTGGTCCCAATGCTTCTGGCCCTTCAGCCACCATCAGCAAGCAGATCTTCCCCTGGATGAAAGAGTCCCGGCAGAACTCCAAGCAGAAGAACAGCTGTGCCACTGCAGGTAGCTCTCAGAGGGAGCTTACCCCTGGACTAAGTCCCCTCCACACTGACCCCAAGAAGCTAGCTCACTTAGGAACCAAGAAACTCAGGCTGGAAGTGCAACCTTGGAGGCCATATGTCTAAACTCCTACTGACACAGACATGTCCCTTCTTTTTAGTGTTTCTGATTGGGGGTCATACCCTTACAGTGACAGGGGACTCGCTTCTATTCCAGGCTGTTGGTGCCATAGCTGGGCAAGTCTCATGGTTATTAATAGACAGCTCTTCCTTATACTGACCTAGTAACTGCTCTCCTGGGTTGCTGGCCATAACTCAGCTCCTTTTCATCCAATAGCTCTTCAAAACTTGAAGACAGGTATGATTCCCCGAGCCCAGGTGGTTATGTAGTCCATATCACATGAATTCCTAGTCTGTTAAATTAATAAGAACGAAAGTCTATGGAGTGCTATGTTAAGAACCATGCTAAGTGCTTTACTCCCAGCCCAATTCTCCCCATCCCAGCAAATCCATAGTAGGGAAGGGCACGTGCCCCAAAGCAGGAGCAGCCTTGTGTTTCTTTTCCTGGAAAGGGAGACCCTGGAGTTGAGGAGATCTCCAGTAGGTCCATTCAGGGTGCGTGGAAGATGGGCAGGGACAGGAGCTCTGAGGCCTGCTGCCTCTTTCTCGTCTCAGCCTGCTCTCAGTTCCTGAAATTTTCTGGCCTTGTGTTTTCTGATGTGGTTTATCTTCAGGTAGATGAACTTGCCTGCAGGTTCAGGGCCACTCTGCAGCCTGGGATGTAGCTAGCTTGTTATCAGGTCTCTGTTTTGCCTGCTGCTCTCTGAGGCTGCTGGTCCTAGAGGGAAAGTATCTTCCAGCCTGTAAGCGCCTTCTCCTGCCCCTCCTTCCCAGCTGCAGGCACAGGCCCTCCCTCCCAGGAGAAATCCATTTGTCTTCCCAGTGAGGGAGTGGACAAGCTGCTGAGAGGTGGCAGGGGTGGTGGAAACCAGTGTTAAGGCTGCTCGCACTAGCACTGCAATACTCAAAATGCTCCCAGCCTAGCCTTGTATCCTCCAAAACTCCTGGGCAGTATTTTTATGGTTTATCATCTCCCTGCATTTGGATGCAGAGCTTTTGGGTGCAGCTGGGCTGGAATGAGGTGCTAAGATCTCCATCCTCGGTCCACCCTTCCTGGGTACTCGGCCCCAGGAGCCAGCCCCTGAGGAAGGCAGGCTGGGGCTGTTCCTTCAACCCCCTCCCCCAGCAGAGGCTAGGAGGAGTGTGTTCAAAGAAATCTGGCCATTCTTTGACAGAGCGGAGGCCTTACCAGCTGCTACTACTCTCCCATTAAACTCCTCCACGGCCTTTGGGAGGGGAGGGGTTGGACAGAGGGGATCAACATCAGACGGCAGATGGGGGTTTCAGGTGCGACTGATTAAGTAGGCTTGGGGCTGGTGAGTTTCTTCTTAGAATCTCACCTCCCGAACGCCCCTCCCCGACTCCAGCCAGGATTAAAGTGGGGGGAGGAGAGGGAAGAAGAAGGAACAAGGGAAGCACCCCTTGCAGCCCTGGGTGTCCCCACCTCTCCCTCTCAGCGCCCCTCTCTCTCCCTCCTGTCCAGGAGAGAGCTGCGAGGACAAGAGCCCGCCGGGCCCAGCGTCCAAGCGGGTGCGCACCGCGTACACGAGTGCACAGCTGGTGGAGTTGGAAAAGGAATTCCACTTCAACCGCTACTTGTGCCGGCCACGCCGCGTGGAGATGGCCAACCTGCTGAACCTCACGGAGCGCCAGATCAAGATCTGGTTCCAGAACCGGCGCATGAAGTACAAGAAGGACCAGAAGGCCAAGGGCATCCTCCACTCGCCAGCCGGTCAGTCGCCGGAGCGCAGCCCGCCGCTCGGCGGCTCTGCCGGCCACGTGGCCTACTCGGGTCAGCTGCCGCCGGTGCCGGGCCTAGCCTACGATGCGCCCTCGCCTCCCGCGTTCGCCAAATCTCAGCCCAACATGTACGGCTTGACCGCCTACACGGCGCCGCTCAGCAGCTGCCTGCCACAGCAGAAGCGTTACGCGGCACCGGAGTTTGAGCCTCATCCCATGGCGAGCAACGGCGGCGGCTTCGCCAGCGCCAACCTGCAGGGCAGCCCGGTGTACGTGGGCGGTAACTTCGTCGACTCCATGGCGCCCGCGTCCGGGCCGGTCTTCAACCTGGGCCACCTCTCGCACCCATCTTCGGCCAGCGTGGACTACAGTTGCGCCGCGCAGATTCCTGGCAACCACCACCATGGACCGTGCGACCCTCATCCCACTTACACAGATCTCTCGGCCCACCACTCGTCTCAGGGACGCCTGCCCGAGGCCCCCAAACTGACGCATCTGTAGCGGCCGCCTACGGCCCGAAGTAGTGGCCCAATTACCTCTTTTGCTTTGGTGGCGGGGGTGGCGGGCGGGGCCCGCGGGGCAGCAGGTGACTCCTCCCTCGCCTTGGCCCGGGTCGCAGCCTCCCTGGTTTCGGGCCAACAGCGGCCGAGGCACAGGAGACGGGGCCTCCCCTCCAGGCGCGTCCTCCTTTGGGTGACTTGCCATAAATCAGCCGCAAGAATTGTCCTCTGTAAGCCTGACAGTGCCATGTACAGCGGACCGAGGGACTCTAATCTGGTAATGGTGTCCCGAAGGTAAGTCTGAGAGCCATCGGCAGCGAGCTCTGCAGAGGGACCAGAGCCTGGAGAGCTCTGGGCCTGGCCTGTGTCTAGCCTAGTTGCGGACACCTTAATTTATATGCTCCTTCCCGTCCCGTAAGGATTGCATCGGACTCAACAATCTGTATTTATTATTTGAAGCGAGTCATTTCGTTTCTCTGATTATTTATCCTCGTCTTATGTATTTATGTGTATATTTGTAGAATTCTCCAGCCAGCTTCCGAACGCGCTCCCAGGCCCCGGGGTCCACATTTCACCTCTTTAGTCCCCTTGGTCTGAATTAGTTGAGAGAGTAGTTTTTGAACAGTTGTAACCGTGGCTGGTGTTTGTAGTTGATGTAAAGGATCAAGACCGCAAAATGTCCTTCATGGGTAGAGACACCCGTTACTCATTTCTCAAGAGCCGCAGCCCTCCAACTCGACACAGTTTATTGATTTCAAATTGTCTGGTACTATTTGAACAAATATTTAGAATAAAAAATTTCTCAGTCGGAAGAGTATCTGTGTTAATCACACACACTTGCAAGTAGATCACTGCCTTTATCTTTCCCACAATCCCTTTGGAAGGCCCCCAAATAGGCTGACCCATTGAAATATTTTTTTCCATGCATTTGGAATCTAGTACATACATTGGTTCTAGCGATACTTGATTACATCCCAGCTATTGACATTAAGGGGAAAAAATCTGAGGATGCAAACCTAGAAATGTTGGAGGAGATGATTTGGGTAGGGCTTTGTACTGAGCCTGCTTTGCAGTTTCTACCCATCCCCTCCCCTTTTCTAGACACAAATCAACATTTTTAGATTGCATTCACATTGGGGAGGCCAGAATTCACTTTGCCGCGTTAAGTAATTAAAAAAAAAACTTTGAAAAAAACCTGACAATCAAAAAACAAACAAACAAAAAAACCAGAAGCAAAGTCGTAAAAAAAACTGAGCTACGAAAAAGCTAAGGTGCAAAAGAAAAAAAAAAAAAAAGAAAGAAAGAAAGAAAGAAAGTCCTTTGGAGACATGCACCTAAGCCTTTTCTCTAGGAAACAGTGTCAAGACTTTTTCCTTTATAGTGGTTGGTGGTTCATTTCTAAAGAAAACAAACATCCCCATGATATAAAGTAATAAAAGTTTCATTAGTGGAACATAAGTATAAACACCTTGTTTACTCCTGTTCTTTGTACTAAATGGGTAAAAAATGTCTCCAAGGATTTATAACCATTTTGTAAATAATAGTGTGGCTTTAGCTAGGGGTGGACAACTTCCACCCGCTTCTCTGGGAGGAGGCACTTGGAAAACGCCTTCAGATAAGGTTCAAGTCTTTGTATTTCAGCAAAGTCAGCCCACACATCTCTATTTGGTTTGACAAATAATGCAACTCCTACTACATCCCTGGTGACACGAGGTGAAATTCCTATTGTGTGGAAATAATTTAACTTCTAATCTTCTGGTGGAACAACAATCGTTTCTATTTGGATGTTTGTGTTTCGCTAAATAATGATGGCTCAAGAAATAATTTAGTTTCCTTGTTCCTTTGTGCTGTTTTTAAAATGGCATGTTAGATTGGGGGTGGGAGGGGGTTATTCTTTTGCTAAAATTCACGTTTTCTGAGCAGGTTTAAAGTATGTTGTAGAAGTGTATCGGCAGAATAAATGACTTAAACTGAAGGGATAGTGTACCCACTTTCAAGGCTTAAAATTGTTTTCTATGGAATTTGCGTCCAAAGGCAGGATTTCTAATTATCTTGTAAGAAATTATTTTTTAAACTATTAGGGAAATCAAAGAAGAGCTTTCTGCCTTGCAGGGATAACCACCACCTTTCTTAACTGGCTAAATATTAAATAGATGAATTGTTAGGCTGTTTAGATTCAGCCCGTTTTTCCCTCATCTCCTCTTCCTGCCATAAGTAATAATAAAAATACATAATGCATCATGGCTCCAGGCGTTTTCCAGCGCGGTCTGTTACCGCAGGAGTATCTGCTGAGTCTGCGGGTGTCTGCAAGGCCCCAAGTGTCATCTGTGGCTTAAGGTTTCATGGATTAGACTTTAAACGGTGTCCAGCCCGGCTGACATTAGCTTCCTCTCACACTCAGGCTCCAACGAAGTGCGGGGTTAGGGGCTCCCTCTCCAGGCAGCCACAGCCGCCCGAAGGCACCTTCTCCAGTGGGCTAGGGGAGTACTCTTGGGACAAATCTGCGGCTCGCTCTCACTTCTTGGAGAACGGTTTCCCGAGGTTTCTCAGAATGGCTCGGATGGGCTACAGAGCGCTCCTGGAGTGGGTGGGGGAGTCTGGGGAGGGCGCTTCTCGCGCAGTCACAGGCCAGGGCGAGAGCGGGGCCGCGACACAGCCATTTAAAACTTCATAAATTATAAACAAGCCGCCGTGGCTTTCGCCATAAATTCTGCTCCTTTTGAGCCTGCAATTAGTGTTAGGAAGCACCAGAGTCTAAACACAACCAAACGCCCTCTGAAGGGCCCAACTGCCCGGGGTTGCCAAGTTTTATTTATTTCCCCTCCGCACCCCGAGGTTCGCACACACAGTCGCCTCCTCCCCCGCTGGCGGTACACACTCGGCTGGATTCCCACTCTTCGAGGGAAGGTCACAATAGCTGCTCTATCGGAGGAGGCGCCCGCCACCCCGCCTCCCCCAGCAGAGAAAGAAGAGTGGGGGAGGGGAACTGGCCCAGCGATGGCGCTCTGGGCCTAGGCTGCTTCTCTTCGGGAAGATCTGCAGCGGGAAGAGGCAAGTTGGCAGGGGAGCAAACTTCCACTCTTGCCTGTGCGTGCCCGTCACAGGGACAATACGGAACGCGCCAAGGCCTCGCGGCTGCTGGCCCTCACTGCCCGCGGCTGGGTTGAGGGCGCCCAGAGCTGCGGTTCTTTTGGAAGCAGCTGCACCATTGTGTGCGTAGCTTCCCCACCAGCTCCGCGGAGGCGAGGCGGGGAAGGCCACACAAAGGCAAGGTTGGACAACTGGAGGTGGGGAAGGGCCTGGCCTCGTTCTGGGCCTCGGTCTCTGGGAGTTTCACCTGGTTTGCCCACAGGGAGGAAATGGCTCTCTGGCTCAGACTTTGACTGGCTCTGTTTCCACGCCCCCGTCCCCCCACCCCTCGTAAAGCCCACTTTGTGGTAGGTAGGGGATCAGGGAGGTTGTGGGGGACCCTCCTGAGGCCTGAAGAACGGGGTTAGGGTCTCAAGCCTGGGCCCACAGATGGGGAGTGGCAGTCGTTTTGTTCAATCAAATGTGAATTAAAGCGAGGTAGAGACGAGGCAGCAGGAGTAGCCCACTGCAAAAAGGGAGGTGGCAGTAGCGAGAGAGATGTAGGCAGACCAAGAGCCTGCCCTGGCTACCAGGAAAAAGTTAGGACCCACCCTGTAGTGATGGGGGGAGACCTAACTGAGCTAGCCATGGGGGCGGGGAAGCTGCAGAGGAAAGGCCTGAGGAGCACCAGCAGTTCTGGCCCCTGGAAAGGCAGTAAGAAAGGGTGATTACGTACATACTCTGCCTCCTGGCTTTCAGACCTCAGCTTCATCCAGGGACCCGACAGAAAAATCCACCTCTGATGGAATCATTAAGTTAACCATCCATTTGTACCATTTCTTTGTACAGGCTTTCAAATGAGAAGAGAGAGGGGGAGAATATAAAGCGAGTACTTTCCCCTTGGTATACAGCCTCAAGCCTAGTGCCTATGAGAGACACGTCAGCCAAATTGGTTTCCCAGGCCCCAGGGGCTGCTAACCTTGCTGAACAGTTTCAAAAGATAGTGATTACCTATACTAGCTATTCCCTTCTCCCTCCCCCATTCTTCAGCAGCTGATTGACCCTTGAGTGAAGTGCATCTTCTCAGCCAGCAGGCTTGGGAGCCTAGGCTCTCCATCTGTTGAGGTTTTTCATTAGGGAGGGTGAAGAGGATGTGTGTGGGTGTATGTTTGAATAACAAAGAAGGAACCCAACTTCTACTAAAAAGTGTTTCTCAGCTTGGCCTGGGGAAGTCAGAAGCTTGTTTACACCTTCAGTATTCAAAGGACAGTCAGAGGCCTGTTTTGATTTTATCCTGAGAATTAGTTGAAGCTTCCTCCTGAAGTTAAGAATTGGCTAATCCTAGATTACCGATCTAGAAAGGTCCTCTTCATCTGAGAGTTCTTGGCATTACTTTGGTTCTTCTTTCGGAAACTGTAAGAAAAGCATAGGATGAACATAAATTTGTGAGTGTTAAGTAAAAATAAAGAGCGGAAAGCTCTAGTTCCCCACAGGTCTCTATCCTGATCACTTGAGGGCACTGCCACTTCCCAGAGAGAATAAGCTGACCTATTCCTAGACACTTCGGGCACTGAGGAGCTGAGACTGAGCTGCCAGCCCCAACCTCAGGGCTTGAGGTTTGGCTCATTTAGATGCTCCTGCAGAAGGCCTGGAGGAGGGAGAAAAGACTGGGTAGATAAACGCTCTGCACTTCCTGCACTGGTAGGTAGTGTGCTAGTTGGTGGAGAGGACCATCACAAAGAATGAAACCTTAGTTCTCATTGTACCCTTGTCTTCTACTCCAGGTACAAATGTCCTTCTCTTTGGGACCCAAAGTTGGTGCCAAATGAATTTACATACTTGGCCTGAAGCCTATACCTAAACACTTCCATCGGGTTTCATATCCGCATTGGCAAGCTGGAAAGGTACAAAGACAACTTAAAAACCTACTTTCAGGCCAGGTCCAGCTTGATGCACAGTGAACAAAAGATTTGCATATATGAAGGAATAGCCAGTGGAAATGGATGTTCAATCATTTGTCGTAGCAGAAGCAGGTAAAGGGTCCCCAGGAGATCTGCATGGTGGGAAAGACCTCTTGTCCTAGATCTTGTGGCAAAATATCTCCACTGGTTCCTAGAGTTAGTATGGATCATTTCTATGGAAGACTATCTGGAAAATCATGAAAACAGGGTTTTAACATTAGTAAGAGCCCAAGTAAAAGCTCTTAATTTAAATCAGGATTCATGGAGAACTCTGGTACAAATGAAGGATTTTTGCTGGGGAAGCAGGCCTCAAACCAGGCCCAGAGGAGGGCCTGTTGGGCAGGGCCTTTTGGAAGGAGGGAAGAGCATCCCCGACTTATAAGGAAACAGGGAGAAAGGCCTTTTTATGGACCTATTGTTCAAAGCAAGGGTGGAGTGGGGAAACTGAGTTGGATGAGCTAAGCTTGAGGCAGTGGCAGAGCTGGCACCCCACCCCCAAGTCTGTTGCCCCTTGGGGCAGCAAGGAAGCCATCCTTGTGGCAGGCAGAACACACACAAAGGAAGCCCCCTGCTGGTCCTTGGACCTGGGGATACTCTGGGGAAGGAGGATGGCGTGGCCCCTCGGTCTGAGCATCTCCCTCCCCTGCGGGTAACAATAGCCCCTGCCTCCAACCGGCCCGTCTTCCAGCGGTCAGTCGTCAGGCAGCACAAAGACCTGTTTGGACTGTACCACCGTGTGACATGCGCGCTTGCTCCAGCCTCCGTGGCAGGTTGCTGCGGTTGAGGGGTGGGTGGCTCTTCCTGAACCCACCTGGAACACTTTGGAAAGACAAACAGTGCAGTGAGTTAATCACCCCAAGGGCTGGCTGCCGAGCCCCGTCACGCCAGCGAGGAGGTCTGGGGAGGGGGCTGGGGCGAATGATTTCTCAGTGTGTGTGTCTAGGGTGGGTGGGGGGCGGGAGAGGTTAGTTCTATTAAGAGTTCATCAATCACCCGGTGTGCACTTTTTTCGCTGGACAGCGGTTCCTCCTCCTCCAGAGCAAGTCTGGGCCAGCTGGGAACCGACCAGAAACCACAAGCGGAGGATACGCAGGCACACTGAGTGAGCGCCAACGGAGGGTGAGACGCGCCACCCGTGCTGCCCACCCGGAGCGGCGCAGCCCTGCCAGTACCTTGCAGTGTGGGGCCCAAGGGAAGCACTGGCCGGTGACCTCTTCATACAGTGGCCAGCACTGCCTCCCGCCAGCTCTGCCCTCGGACCGCCCAGAGCCCTCCCAACATGCCTGCCCCTACGCCTGACTCTCAGTGATTCTGCACCCCCTCACACACCTCCTGCTTGTCCAAGTGACACCCTTGAACACTGCTCTACCCCCAGAAAAGGCCAAATCCATTTCAGATGGCAGGACAAGAAATATCCCAATGGGTCAGAAGGTTCTTGCAGACACTTTCATTTAAGAGTTTTAAATGAAAGATGTCCCCAGGGACTAGAATTCAAGGGAGAGTCTGAACTAGTTTAGTTCCATTTACCTACAGGAGTTTTATGTGGGAGGAAGCAGGATAAAGACTCCTGTTGAACTTGGAACTAAACTTGAATGTCATTTAAAATAACAATAAAAATATACTTAAAACACCAACCACAGTGATATGCCTCCCTCCTTTTTGATGTGAGGGCAGGACCCAAGTATTTTGCCAATTTTTAATTGTGGCAGAATTGAGATATATATAAATACATATATATATTTATTTCATATTCTATTAGTTTCAGGGGTACAACATAATGATTGGATACTTGTATATACCACAAAATGATCACCACAATAAGTTTAGGTAACATCACCACATATAGTTACAAATTATTCTTGTGATGAGAACTTTCAAGATTTATTCTCTTAGCAACTTTCAAATATGCAATACAATATTATCAACTATAGTTACCACGCTGTATGAGTATTTTACTTCAGCTCTTTTAGGTTCATCTTAGAAATACAATAAAGGGGCAGACTCCAAGTTTGGGGCGGGGTGGGGGCAGTCATTAGCCTTAGAGCCATTCACAGCAGGAGGCTCTGTGTGAGTGGGTGGTAAAGCATTCATTCCCTACACCCCTCTTGAGTGGTACATACTCTCCTCTTTGTAAATTCTAAGAAAGTTCCAGGCTACCCCCTCTTTTAACTTTTTTCTGAGTCACATCAGGTGAGAATTTTCTGAAGACAGTTGAATGTGTTACCACAGCCCACAGGAAGGAGCCTCTGAAGGACAGAAAGTCCCAGTTTTCTCCTTCCCTAGGTCCTCCTCTCTCTCATCCTCCTCTTGGGGTGGCGATTAGCTCCCTTTGCAGAAATGTTCTACTGTCATTTTGCTTCAGGTAGATATAAGCTGAAATGTTAAGCCTTGCACAGTGTTCTCACTCACTAAGCAATTAAAATACGTGGTCCCGATGTCCTCGTTTCAGAATCTGCTCCTCCCTTCTTGCCTGTTCACCAATACTGACAGCACAGCCTCTAGATGCACTGTACTGGGCTCTGGGATACAAAAATGAGTCACTAATGGTGAGTGCCCTTCTATCTACTGGGGAGGGGGGGGAAGGCACCAATCCTAAAACTGTGACAAATGCTGTAATAGAGGTATGCCCCAAATGTTCCTGGGATAAAGAGAAGGCACCACTAACAGTAGTGTAGTGTCAAAAGAGGCTTTTCAGAAGAGGCAAATTTGGGTCCCTGAAGTATAGGGGTTTTTTGGGGCCAAGGGAGGAGGGATATACCAGGTGGAGAGAGCAGCACATACAAAGGCAGGGAGGGAAGAAAGAGAAAAGTCTGGACCTGGACCAAGGAAAGTGGTTGGGAGTGGGGCACCTGGCTGGAAAGAGAGGTGGTAGAAGGTCCATGTAAAGGAGTCTGGACTTGATCTGGAAACAGCAGGAGCCACGGAAAGTTATAAACTGGAACATGAAGTTATGTGGAAAGCTAATTCTTGGGGGTACTACTGCGTCTGACTGGAGAAAGGAGAGTTAGGAGGCAGGAAGAAGAAAAAAGGAGGCTGCTGCAATAATCCAGCCTGGAGAGGAACTAATGTAATAAGGAGGAAGAGAAGAGACATTTAGAAGGAAGAATTCACAGGAATACGTGGTCAGCTGGATGAAAGAGTTGCAGATGTTAATCCCTAGGTTTCTAATTTGAGGGCCAGAGTGGGGAGTCGGGTCATTCACCAAAATGAATAGAAGAAGGGGAGGAGGAGACTTTGCAGGGAAAACTAGTTAGTTCAATTTTAGGTCTACATTGTGTTTTCTGCTGTGTCGACTGATAGATTGCATGACCCTAAGCAAGTCACTTAATCTTTCTGGCCTTCAGTTTGATCATCAGTGAAATGGTCAATAAAGATATCTACCTCATCATTAGAGCTGTGTGTGTGTGTGTGTGTGTGTTATCTTCATTGGGTCCAAGTGACTGATCTGTTATATAAAGCTAAAACCTAGCGAAAACATCTTACCCATCTATGCTGATCAATACTTAGGTCTTGGGTTGCCAGTGAGAAATAAGTCTCAGGAAAATTAAAAACAACACTCTATTGCTTCCCAGACATTGAATCCAAGCTAATGTTTTAGACTAGGTCAGATCAGATTGCTATCTCCAGAGGGTACTACTCTCCAGGGGACACATACAGAAATATGGTCTTGGTATCAGACCACTAAAGAGGAAGCCTCTTAGCTGATGTCAGAAGGCTTCCGTGCTTTTTTATATCACGTATCTTTCAGGGAATGCTCGAAGCCGCCCACTCCTTTTGAACCTCCCTAAGCTTCCCTATGGCAAAGGGAAGTGTAGTACAGGAAAGAGTGTTGAATATCTGACCGTGGCCATTTACGTTGGGTGTGACTACAGAAGTTGCTTATCTTTTCTGTGTCAGTATTACCATTTGTAAAATAGATTTATGAAAGGATCAATAAGACAAATAGAATGACATTTCTGGAAATGCTATAAGGGTGAGTAAAAGGTATTATTTTTCACTTATCACATTGGCGGAAATAAAAAAACTAATGTCCACTGACTAGGCAAAAGTGTGAGGAAACAGTTTTCATTTGTTGCTGGTAGAAGTTTAACTGATTCACTTCTATGGAGAGCAATTTGGCAATGTGTATCAAAATTGCCAGCACACATACTTTTGACTAATTTTTCATCAAGGTATTTTTCTAATAGGTAAAAACCTGAATATGTGTTTGTAATAGCAAAAGACTGAAAATAAGCTAAATGCCCATTAATAAGGGACCGGCTAAATAAATTGGGATAGGTGTATACAGAACAGCATGAAGTTGTAAAAATAAGCCAGGAAGTTCTGCATGTGTTTATATGAAATGATCTTCAAGATAAAATAGGGAGAAAAGCATGAATCAAAAGAGTCTAATATGCTATGGTTTGTGTAAAAAATGTTGCGGGTGTGTGTATATATATATATATATATATATATATATATATATATAAAGTATCTCTAGAAAGATACATAAGAAACTCATAAAATTGGTTGCCTATATGAAGGGCAACTAGGTGACTGGGTACAGGGGTGGGAGACTTTCATTGCATACCCTTTTGTACCTTTGCAACTTGAACCACATGGATTTAAATTTATTACCTATTTAAAAAATAAATGAGAAGGAAAAAAAATCAGTACAAGTGTAACTGACCTCAGTGCACTTTGTGTGTTCACACGCATCCTTATTTGTACTTTCTCTGCCCAGCAACATTCATCTTGAGACAGTTCTTGTTTTGTTCCCACCAGACCCCCCGATGCTGATCGAGCTCAGCAGGAAATGAGGGGGGTCCTTTACCCCTGCTTGGTGATGGAGTGTGCAGAGACTCAGGTCCATCACTGCTTCTCTTGCAGGAGCAGCTCAAGGTGGGGCCTCAGAAGTGTGGGGCACAAATTTAGCGAAGAGAGGGCAGCAGGCCTCCCAGTCAGCCACACTGGCTGTGTGTTCTTCTAGAAATGAGGGTGCCTCCTTGATCACTGTGCTGTTTGCTCAGCATCAAGGCTGCCCCAGTGCAGAGGAGGGGCTGCCTTACTCCCTGCTTTTTGCAGGCTGTGGAAAAGCAACAGACTGTGGAGAGTCAGAGACTCAGCTTGGTTCCCTCATTTTTGCAGGATGGTTTTTCCTTTTTAACCTTTGAGTAAAGTGCCTTTCTCTCTAGAATGAGGGGTTCGATGTCACTATCTTTAAGGAGCCTTCTCCTATTGACAGCTTATGCTGTGAAAGGTCAGCCTTTAGCCAGAGGAAGGGATACAGTTTAGGCTAAGGGAAATTCCCCCTCTCTGGATCCCTGAGGCTCAACGGCTCATTCCAGACAACCTGGCAGAGGTGGAAAGAAATGAGGGGTGGCTCCTCCCTCTTGAGACCCACATTCCCACTTCTTCCCTTTGCCCCTGCCTTAGAACTACTCTAAAATTTCTCTGAAGAGACTGGGAGAGACAAACCCCTTTTGCTTCCTATCCCACTGACATCATCAAAGCCAAGTTAGGGAGGTGGCAAAGAGCGGAAGTGAGCCCAGTTTGCAAAACACTATCTTGTCAGTAAAACTTGGGAAATTCCTATTGATTACTTCTTATGGATATTTTCTGCAACTTTCACTCAACTAGACTTAAATTTGACCTTGACGTTGACCCTTCTGCATCTACTATCCAAAAGGCTACGAGACACCTTTGAGGTATACTCGTATTCCAACTAGTCACGAGTTGTCATCTTGCTGGTTCTGGGGCCCCTCCCACAGAATAACTTTTCTTTCTCCACATGGCTCCCTCAACCCAGCTCCTAAAGCAGAAATTCTCAAAGTGTGGTTCCAAAGAACCTTGCTTTAGAATCACTCAAGAGGCTTATTAAACTACAGACTCCTGCCCTGGCTGGTGTGGCTCAGTGGACTGAGTGTGGGCCTGTCAACTGAAAGGTCACTGGTTCGATTCCTGGCCAGGGCACATGGCCAGGTGCCCAGTTGGGGGTGTGCAAGAGGCAACCTATCGATGTTTCTCTCACACGTCAATGTTTCTCTCTTTCTCCCTCCCTTCCCCTCTTTCTAAAAATAAATAAATAAAATCTTAAAAAAAGAGAGAGAGAGAGTCCTGAGTCAGACCAACTGGATGAAAGTCTCTAGAGGCAGGCTGAGGAACCCCACTTTTACACAAGCTTCTCCGGTGATTCCTACCCACATGAAGTAGTTTGGGGAGCAAATAATCTAAAACTATCCTTTAGCTAGTATTAGTCATGGTGAAGACACACCACTCTTGCTACTCTTTATTTCTGTCCAACAAACATTTACTGAAAGCCTACTATGTGCTAGGCACACGCTTGTCCCATGAGCCTTTCATTCACAAAGCTCTCAGGGAATGGCGCAGAACACCAAACTGTTTTCCAGAGGCAGGGAACGTTATCAGACTCCTTCCTGATAGGTTTAGAATCCCTGTCCTTAGGATCCCTTTCATCCCCACCTCCATCCTAGGAAAAGCCTCCCTCCGCCCTTTTACCCTAACACGCAAGAACCTTTCTGTGCTTTGAGGCTCTGGAGCCAACAGTTTGCATGTGTTCAAGTGTCTCCAAGGGATAACATGGTGGGGCTGGTGGAGAAGAGCTGCCAAGAGGCTTCTTAGGAACAACTGTAAACACACAGAAGACCTGACTGCCATGCTCTATCCCTTCTGTCTGCAGAAAAGAAGCTTGTCCTTTCAAATGGGAGAGAAAAGTAGTCTTGGCGAATGGGCAGGGGGTGGCTGCTGCGGTTAAGTAGGATGGGAAAGATTTCAAAGCATTCCTACATCAAACACAACCTGGCAATCAGGCCCCTCTGCTATCACCTCCTGCTGAGAATTCTCAGCGCCAGGACACAACAGGGCAAGTGACCCTTGGGAATTCATGGCTTGAACAAGCAATAGAATCAGTAAGACATTTCTCCCATACCCTGTGAACATCTAGGAGACAAACTTTTAAGTTACTCAAAATACTCTACATTCACATCTTTATGCACATACTTCCCCTAATGTCTTCCGATTTCTACTTAGAAAACTACAGACACAGGTTCTTCTGGAGTAGATTTACGTTATAGTTAAGACCTGTGCCAGAAATGAATCCCTTGTGCCTTTGGTTTGTGAATATTTCTCCCCAGTCTAACCCTCCCCTAACAAAATATTCTAATATAGCAAGTTCTTGACAAATGGTTGATTTTGAGTCTGAGATGACCAGAGTCTTGACTGCTAACCTTGCAAGTCAAGACCCAGTCAGGGAGTGGAGATGACAACTCTCCACCCCAAGGTGTAGGATCTGTCAAAGACCGGGACATTAAAGGGAGTAGAAGGAGGGATAAACAGAATGTATCCCCCTGAACGCGATTATCAGAGAGTCTGAACAAATAGTGAATACCTCACCCACAGTTGTGAAAACAAAAATTTTTAAAAATCTCATTCTTTTCCCTCAGCAAAAGCTCAATCTCCAAAATTTTGCTTCAGTGAAATAGTGTGGAAAGCTCATGACTGCATCAAAGTCAATATTTAATTTTGACAGGAAGGATCCAAATTTGCCCCAAATGCTCAGTAGCAAAAACCTGGTCCTTGTTGCAATACAGGCTGCCGAGGCAGCTAAGCTGCCTGTTTTCCTGAAACCTTGGAGAAAAGGGCTCTAAGTTTGTTAGATTTTGGCCAAACTTGCCAGACAGTCGGGCTCGGTTTTCTGTCCTACATCCTGGGTTGCAGACAGCTGGACACCTTCAGAGAGGCTTACAAGGCCACACTTCCTTTTTGACCCCCTGAGGCTTCTGGGCCTAGGACTTGTCATTTGACAAGTACCTTTTGAGAGAGGGCCTTACGGTTTTGAAATAGGAGTGCAAGAGCTGGGTGGGACATTATGCTGGTTAAAAAAAAAAAAAAGGCTATTAAAGTATTGCCAGGGGTGGCTGAGGACACTGTGAACACAGCAGCACCTGATTTGATGATACTTTTGCATTAAGGGTGCAGAGCGAGGGCAGTGAAGAAAGGCATCTACACTGAAGCCTGAGCTAGCTCTGAAGAGCTCTATCATTTCCTGATCAGGGTGCTAGAGAAAAGCCTTTATTTTTATCTTTTAAAAAACTATTCAGAGCTTTTGTCATTTAACTGGTTACAGGAGAAAACTGAAGTAGCGACATCCAGTATGAAAAGCTATTTTCAGCACAGGATGTTATTTTCCAATGAAATTCAAGCACTCCAGCAGCGCAGGAATCCCAGGTCTCTTTAGCTTTGTGCTGGTTCCTTTCTACCTGCCCCCTAAGCACTGTGGCTCAACCCTCCCCCATCTTGGCTCAACTTTAGCTTCACCAGCAGTAACACGTTTGGTGTGGCTTTGTTTATTCACAAGTTCACATCACTGTAAGGAACTGGCTTCTTGGACTGTGATGGTTCCTATTTTGCAGACTTCCTCAGACTGGAATTTTAGGCAAGGGCTCAACCGCTCTTTCATGACAAATGGATCAGTAAAACAATAATAAAACCTCGGTCACCATAACTCAGAGGCTGTAATATATCAAGTTCTCAAGGGCACTTGAAAAGCCAAGAGTAGACTCTATTCACACGGAGTTTTAGGAAACCACCTCTTTCATTACTGCTGTGTGTAAATAACACTTATTTGTTTAATTTGCTATTTTCTTGGAGCCCCAAAGAGGGAAACATTAAAAGAAATATTCGAGGAAGTTGGAAAGTTTGTCAATGTAAATAGTGTCTTTGTGACCCTTCTACTCTTCATTTCCTGTGCCAACTGCACTTTTATTTCCCGTCTCTCTACACTCAGTAAACAAAACCATATTATCAAGGGAAAGACGTGAGCCCATTAACATTGTAAGCCCTGAGATTACACTCGCAAGAGACGACGCAGCACTTATCTGATGGAACAGAAGCTTTAATTGCCTCGAGGTACAAGCCTGTCCAAACCTTTGAGATCTGACCCGTCCCTGGGAAGCCTCTGCGCTGGTGAGCCAAGTTCCTGGGAGAAGGAGTGCCCAGCACCAGTGCCTGTGCCAAACTTCCCAGATACCAGCACAAGGAGCGCTCCATCACAAGGGCAGATTCTTTATTTTGACAACGTAGTCAGAGGGGAAATCAGCTGAACTTCCGAACAAGGCAGAAACTTTATCTTCTGTCCAAATCAAAACCTGACACACCAACACTCTCCCTTGTCCCGCCACAAATAGGAGTGAAGAAGCTGAAGGGAATGCTGTGAAGTAACGAGGGAAGTCTGAAAGTGAAAATGCTGTGCCTCCCCAGGTACCCAGAACCTACAGTATAAAATTTATTTTAAATTTTATAATTTCACAAATCGGAGAGAGGGGGAAAAATTAACCCCCTGTTCCAGGTTTAGGATAGAAATAACACTAGTGCCAAGAAAACCGAAAGCGCACAGGGCTCAGAGAAAAAAAGAAAGAGGAATAACTACCTGCCCTGGAGAAAGGCTAGCAGCCATCCCCACCGGCCGAGCTCCGAGCTCCCTTTTAAACCTTTCCACTCCGCGACGCCCACAGTCCGCACCTGAGCGACTAGCCACCCAAGTTTTCACCCCCTCCATCCTCTCGTCCTCACCAGGGAGGCTAGTCCAGCTTTCCTCCCCACAGCTCGCTCACTGCCTGTCCGGGGATCAGGCGTCCCAGGCTCTCGCTCCACGCCCTCACCCCGCCCTTCCCCCAGGCCGTCCCCGAGCTGTCCCGGCTCTCCCCCGGGCCGGGGGGCCACTGGGTGGCGGCCTCCCGCAGATTCGGCAAAGTTGGCGGCGGGGCAGGCGCGTGGAGTCCGGGGCCGTGCGGGGAAGGCGCCTATTGGCCGGCTGGCGCCACGTGGCCACCCCGGCCTCTATATTAGGCCACTATTTACCTCGGGCTCCCTCGCCATGGCTCGGCGACGGCATCTCGGGTAGAGAAGAAAGGCGGAGCGGCGCGGAGCGCGGCGGTCCCGCGGACCCCGCAGCCCAGCCCTGAACTGCGCGCTCAGGCCGGAACCATGAGCTCCTACCTGGAGTACGTGTCGTGCGGCAGCGCTGGGGGCAGCGGCGACCTGCTTAGCTTCGCGCCCAAGTTCCGCCGCGCGGACGCCCGGCCCGTGGCCCTGCAGCCTTCCTTCTCCCTGGGGAGCGGCGAAGGCGCGTTCGTCGGCTGCCTGCCCCTGGCCGCCGCCCGACCCTCGTCTTCGCCCCCGGCCACTCCCGCGCCACCCCCTTCCGCACCTCCGTACGCCCCGTGCACCCTGGAAGGTGCCTACGAGCCGGGCACCCCACCTGCCGTAGCAAGCGGTACAGACTACGCCTTTCGGGGCCCCGGGCCCCGGCCCGCGTATGATTTCCCGTGCGCGCTCGGGCGGCCGGCAGACGACGGCGGGGCGCACGTCCACTACGCAACCTCGGCCGTCTTTTCGGGCGGCAGCTCGTTGCTCCTCAGCGGCCAGGTGGATTACACGGCTTTTAGCGAGCCCAGCCCCTTACCGGCGTGTCTCAAAGAGCCCGCCGACGGCCACTTTGGCGCCTTCCAAACCGCGTCCCCGGACCCTGGCGCCTACCCCAAGTCCGCCTCCCCAGCCTCCGGCCTCCCCGCTGCTTTCAGCACGTTCGAGTGGATGAAAGTGAAGAGGAACGCCTCTAAGAAAAGTAAGTACTTGAGCCTTGGACGGACGCCCCTGGGGTTGGGGACAGAGCCTCCTCCCCGGAATTGCGCTAGGAGCACCTTACAGCTGTCCCTCTAGACGGCGGTTTGTGTTCATGGAGGAAACGCGTTCCGAGGTGTTACTAAAGCAGGCGAATCCTGTCCCGAACACACGCTCGGAAAGTGTGCCAGGCATGGAGAAAATTGCAGGAAGGGGCTCTCTCCATGGAGCACTTTTCCAGGCACAACTGTAGAGACCCAGGAGGGCTGCCTTGTGACTTTGATTCTAACTGTAGCCCCACTGCTCGCTGGTGTTCGGTCTCGGCGTCCTCTCGCCCCGCTGATGTTCTGTCTTTACGTTGCAGGCAAACTCGCCGAATATGGAGCTGCTAGTCCCTCCAACGCAATCCGCACGAATTTCAGCACTAAGCAACTGACAGAACTGGAGAAGGAGTTTCATTTCAATAAGTACTTAACTCGAGCCCGACGCATCGAGATAGCCAACTCCTTGCAGCTGAATGATACCCAAGTCAAAATCTGGTTCCAGAACCGCAGGATGAAACAGAAGAAGAGGGAACGAGAAGGGCTTCTGCCCTCGGCCAACCCTATGGCTTCCCTCCAACTTCCCCTCTCAGGCAAGAACCCGGGGAGCCCTTCTCAGGCCCAAGAGCCCTCATGAGGTTTAGTCTTGAGGTGAGGAAACTTGGCCTGCAGAAGTCGTAGGCCAACCCACCCCTGTCTAGACTTACTAGCTCAGTTTGGGATGGAGGTGGACCTGGGTGGAAATAGAGGTTTCACTTGGCAAAAAAGTGTCTTACTGACTTGTGTGGGTGTACAGATAGTAATATGAAGTCTCTCTAGCCACTCATATGTGTATTATTTGTGTCTTATCAGGGAAAAGGCGCCCAGCTGCCAGCTCAACTCTGCTGCTATGTTGTTGCCTTAGTTATATGCAATTCCTGGGTGCAGAGTGGCAGTGCATTAGTTGCAGAGCTCTGCCAACCCCCCTGATGTGCTCAACAGAGCACCTACCCAAAGTTTTTCTGGTTTTAATTAAAAGGACAAGACTACATGTATTCAGCTTCTTGAGATGACCAAAGCTAGTTACTGCCTCTTTGATGTAGCTAAGCTGCTTCAATGATGATCTTCACATTTGCACTCCAGTTTTGTTTTTCTTTAAGAAGCAATTTCTACCTCTCCACGTGCCTGAGTGAAGATACAATCGCTGTTTAGTTAGTAGCTGAACAAATCCACAGGGTGGATAAAGATTAGAACCTGAACTACACCATCACACCAGTTACTCAAACTTGAATGTAAATATATACAGTATGTATATTTTTTAAAAGGCTTGCTTGAAGTGAACATATATGACATTTAATGTCATAGCATGCAAAAGGTTTGAACTTTTTTGTAATAAAAATTACAGAATATGCTACTCTCTGCTTTTCCTTACTCTCATTTTGATTTTCTTTCAAGCGGATTCAGTTTCTTCTATTTGAAATTTCTTGATTCTGCTGTGGGGATTTGGTTAGGTTGATAACTTAAAAAAATAATACTTGTTATAGGTTGTATACATGAACAAATTAGGAACAATTAATTTGAGCAGTTTAAAGGAGAAAAAAACTACTCTGCCAAATATCCAAGTAACCTAGGAATTACCTCATTACCTTAAGTGCCCTAGTTTTACGGCAGATATGTAGACCATACATTATCTTATAGATTAGGTGCTCACTGTGGGGATGTTGTAAAATCCAAGGAGACACTGCAGGGAGATCTTGTTCTTTTGTCCTCTGGGCTTACAAAAGAGGAAGAGTGACCTGAAGACTTTGCTAGTTGATCAGTGTTCTCTGAGAAAGGCAGCTGCACGTCAAAAATTCTCAAGGGCTAGATTCCCATTTCCAAAGTCAAATATTATAAAAAGGCTGAAAGAGGCCAGTAGTCAGAGCTTTCCACTTCCTGTAACCCAGACTGAGCATCTGGCCTTATAAGAACACAGAGGTGCCTTTCTGTTTTTGAAATTAAATAATTTCAAATGAATTCATAGGAAGAAGTACAAGTACACAATTTGAAACTTGGCATGAGAGTACGTGTTAAAAAAAAACAACTTCTCTAACCTTATTTCCACACAATTCCCAATCCCGAAGGCACCTGTGGTTGACCAAACTTTTATGTAACCTTACAGAAATATTTGAAAAGTATAATTTTTAATACACTAAATCAAGTGGATGCTTGGGATAATTGTCAGGGCATGTCATTTTCCTCACTATATAGATAGCTATAGCCGTATCTTTAAGTTCTCTGTATAATTCAACTGCAAGGCTTAAAGGCCCAAATAATCCAGATAAGAACCTTGGCTCTCCTTTTAGCTAGGATTTCTAGATTGTAGGGTAGTGCCTCAAATCCAATAATTCAGAGGTCTAATGATTGTGGAGGATTACTTTCCTTATAAAAACAGTAATGTGATTAATTGTCTTAGAAGATTGAAATTATAATGAAATTTCTGTCCTTTGCACTCACAGTTTGATGGAATTGAAGAAATGAAATTATTAGCTGTAAACAAACTCAGCTGATAAGGGGAAAAAGCACTTAAAAAGCAGGTCTGTCAATATTATTCTTATGTTTTGCCATCTGCCCTTCACTAACTTGATGCTAATCAGATCTTGTTTGAAACAACAGCCTCCCCTCTGAGCTTTGTAGCTGTTTGAAAGGACTTGTTAAAGGAGTTTTGATCAGCTTGCTTACAGCCACCTCCAGGTTTCTCCTGCAGTAGTCTTTGACAAGATAATGTTTCCTTTCTGATAAGCGTTCAAATGTACACCTAAACAAAAATAAACAAAAAAAAAATACCAACACACTTGGTCATTTCCTTAACCCACCACCCTTTTCTTTGAGAAAATAAAGCTTTTTTTTTTGGGGGGGGGGGCAAGCTACTACTAGCACTTAACCCTGATGGATGTCTTCCTTGATGAAGGTGGCTATTTTGACACACATAATGCTGTTCTGTGAATCAGGCCAGTATTAGCTATTTTTTGATCAACCCTAGGGATCTTTAAAAGCTTTCTTAATGCAGATCACTATACAGCTATATTCAGTATTAGGGAGAGTCCTGACTGGAGATCTGGATGAACTAGATGACTTCTGGAGGTCTTTTTCAGCATGAAAATGCTACAGAAACAATTCAGTGATATTTGCATGTTTTATTTTGCGCCTATCATTGGAAGAAAGAGAATTCAGTTCTAAGAAATAGTTGTTATTCTAAGAAAGCAAATAAGGAAATGCTGTGTCCAGAATTACAGTGATACCATGTTTATACAGGAAAAGTGGATTTTGGAAATTATTAGATACATCTCATCAGTGGAGGTACCTAGCCCATGTGGATTGTTTATAGAACAGCCCCCTTCTCATATTCAGAGCCTTGTGTTATTTTGAGTCAGGTTGTTGATGTAGTGTGATGGTTATTACTCAAATAGTGCAACTGCTAAAACAATTCTATTTCCATTTTACAGGGTTTCAAACTAAACATGCTAATTCACCCACCAGTGACACATTACAGGACTGAATACACAGTGGACAGTTCTGGCTGTTGTATAAGTAACTATTCAATGTTCCTTTGTCTTCACAGAATGACTATGTGTCTATTTTTCTTGATTTAGAATAGTTGGGAGTGAGGAAAAAGAAATCATTTAATAGCATGTAAAACTTGCATTACTTGAGCTGTAGCAAACGAAGGATTTGCTGATGTAAAAACCTAAAGCAGCCCAGCCTGGCGTGGTTCAGTAGATTGAGTGCCAGCCCGCGAACTAGAAAGTTGCAGCTTTGATTCCCGGTCAGGGCACATGCCTGGGTTGCGGGCCTGGTCCCAGTTGGGACTGTATGAGAGGCAACTGATTCGCACGTTTCTCTCTCTCTTTCTGCCTTCCTTCCCCTCTCTCTAAAAATAAATAAATAAAATCTTTTTAAAAAAAACCTAAAGCAATGTCATCTAAATTCTCAAAAGATTGCGTATGATTTATTCTGCCTCAATCTCATGTATGGCGAGGCCCAAGACCAGAAGAGGTTATGTCCTATTATCATCTCATTAGAAAGGAAGGGCAGGCTCAGGAGAGTTGCATTAGCTTTGATCTTCTTAATTATTTCTTATGGCCAAACAAATGCTCTATATTTGCTGAATATTGAATTTGAAAACCTCAGGACCTAATCAGGTTCAGAGAGATGTTTAGTCTGACCACAGACCTCTCAACAAGAAAAATGCCCATTGTTAAAACTTTATTTGTGGTTTTAAAGTGAAACCATACTGGACATATCTCACAAATAATGATAAAT
>PVJD01010219.1:0-55460 GCA_004026545.1 Mormoops blainvillei
AAGGAATAAGTTCACCTCCTTGTACCCCATATTCCCATCTGTGATATATGTAGAATAATTACATCTAACACACTGAGGTGTTAGGGAGATTAAAGATATTAATAAAAGTAAATTGCTTTGCAGTTTGAAATAATTCACAAGCTCTCATCAAGTTCATGTTCCAAATGTAGGATTCCTTAGGGGTAAAAAAGACTCCTCCTCAGTTAAGTAGATACCCTCAAGGAAATGAGATAGGTCCTGTGGACAATAATGTTCCAGTTCCAGAAACAAGATGGTGATTTTAGAAGTGTTCATATAGACAAGAGTAAGAGGACAGGATGGAGAAAATGACTCACTGCTTGACAAAACTGGATGAGGAGAACAAAAGAATCTTGAGATAACCCCAAACATTCTGTTTGACTGCCGTTAACAGAGATGACAATGACCTGGGCGAGCAGTGTGCCATAAGATTGCAGAAAGAAACGGGGGATAGATCAGAGCTCACAATGCTGGACTTTGGATTGACACTTTCCCTCTCCACCAATTACTCCACCTGGCTCCATGCCAGGCATAGTCGTTTTCTTCAGTAAATTAAAGTTTCCAAGCTTATTCCTGCACCTGGGTTTTAATATTTGCTGTCGCCATTTCCTAGGAGCCCTTACCTCAAATCCCGGGGGTCCTGGAAGGGCTACTTCTTGTCAGTTGTGTCTGTCCTCAACCTCTGTTAACTGATTTTGGCTGTGTTTGACCTCATTACCTAATGTTACCGGTCTTTGTCACTATCAACACATTCTGTTGGAATTTCCACTTTTAACTAGTAACTATCTGAATTTTTAAAAATAACTGGAAAAATATCTATAAGTCATTAGTTTGTGCTAAAGGGTTTATTTTTGAGGCACCGCAAAGTGCCCCATTCTGTGGCAAATATGGAGCAGGCTGTGAACTAAAACAATGGTGTACTCTGTAGGATCGGAAAGTTACAGACTCCCTGGATGTGTCATGAGCTTTGTGTGATGTCAGTCTGCTCGATGAGCTTACAATTTTTTATTTCAGGATTCTATTCGAAATATCATTGTTTTTACTCTCACCGCTGTTGTCTTACCACCATCCTTATCGTTACCATCAACGTCATCATTTCTATAGCAGCCCCTGTTTTTTCTACATGACATTGATGTCATTTTTTCCATCAATCCTATCTCTCATTCATAATAACAAATAGGCTTTCTTTGTGGTCTCTTGTTAGGGACCAAAGGCACTTACTCTAGAGTACTTAGGTACTCGAAGGCAGTTAATGTAAGCATACTTGCTCGATCTCTGATCCTGAACTGGGTTCCCTATGATTTCGGCATGTTAGCTCTTCCTTCTAAATTCATTAGTCCTTTAAAACTGCTCTTTCCTGTGTTTTACTCACTAAGCCAAAATTATATTTTCTTTTGTTTTCAACTCTAACTTGTTAAACTATCACAATGTCTGGATAAAAACCATATGTATAGTGTGAAAGGCGAATTACTTGTAATAGTTGAACTTCAGCGCATTGTCCTCGGTCAGCATAATGCTACTCAACACGGTTTTGAGTGTACATCTTTTATTGCTAGAACATATTTAAGTGGATTAGGACATTCTGTTAGGAAGTAATTCCATTTGTTAAAGAGGACTGATAGCTTCAAAAATTCTAAACATCCAAAGAAAGAAAGGGCATGCCCAACCAGACAGTGACATTTAAGATAAACATGCATTAAGGCTGTATGGTAGTGGTATATGGGTCAGGTAGAAGTCTTATCACCTTCCCAAATATTTTAATACACATAAGAATACAGATATATGCACATGTTGTGCCTTTAAATTACATTTGAAGAAATGTGACTGCTAAAAAAAAAAAGAATGTAAGCAATCAGGGAAAATTGGTTAAGAGTTGGAAGAAATCTCACAATAATTCAGTGCCATGAGATAAAGCAACATCTTTCCTCCATGACCCCTGGATGTTTTCCGTCCAGTACCTCAGCCATAAAGTGCCTCACCAGTTAGGACCTCCTGACCTCTGTCTGACAGACCCCTTGCTGAAGTGCAAATTTGCCAGGTATTCAACATCTAAAAGTGGCATGATTTTCACATCATCAAGGCTGTCACTCTGACTGTAAAGCTCAGCATCTTCCGACCTAGCCTGGTTATTCACGCTTCCCTCCTGTACATTCACGCTTCCCTCCTGTACAAGAGATTTGTTGTTCCTCTCCTGGAGCGCGGCCACGTCTATCTCCCTGGTCCAAGTCGGTTTCTCCGTGAGAGGTCCAGAGTTTTGGGAAACACCAAGATGTTAGAATCTTGATGGACCCATGCTTGTCAATTTTTTCTTTTCATCTTTTCATTTTATTTCTTTTCTTTTTTTAAACCTGAAACATGTCATTTGTGGTGTTCATCCTCACCCTTGCTTGCTATCAATTATTTTATAACATGTAGCAAAGTTATTTCAAATAAAGAGATATTAAGCAGAGAAGGACAAATTATATTTTTAACGACCTGATACAAAACTATAATTATTTTATAAGCATGAAATAAAAATAGTGATTTCATTTTTAAATAAAAATACATGTTCTACAATAAAACATTAAAATAATTCTGTATCTCTAAATATATCACTAAAAATACTAAGAGATAAATGACTCACAGGAAAAATATTTGTGATGTAACTGACTATGGTCATTTTTACCATTTTAAGTCAAATAATTCTTATTAGTGATATAGTAAATGATACAGTGATATAGCAAATTGGTGATAAAACAAATAGCTGGTCCCTTCCTTTTCAATGCTATAGAGTGTGAAAATTAGAGGAAAGACTAGAATTTCAATAACTCTGCCAATTATTTAGTCCTGGAAAGGCACAACATATGAAAAAAATGACCTGTTTTAAACATCATGAATGCTCTTTTTGATCTGTAAAATAACCAAAGTACTTGAATCTAATACTCAATTTTGGTTGTTTTCTGTATGTAACTATGAGCTAAGTTCTTATTGTCATAGTAGTTTTCAAAAAACTTTGATGTACATTGAGATGCAGTGCAGGGTCATGATTCTTGCTTTTGAGGTTCAAAAGAAGAAACAACAAAAATACTGATGGGGTTTGAGCCAATTTTACTTGAACCTCATAATAAGTTACTTCAACAAAATTGGGGTACAGTATTTTAGGAATAGTGATAGTATTATAAGAGATTTTTATTCTTTTGCTTTCTTGTATTTTCCAAAATTTCAACAATGTTCAATTTATAACTGTAATAAAAGATTGCTATTTTATAAAGAGCAAGCTCACCATTTTACCAAATTCAAAATGATGTATGCAAATTTAAAGCGATTTATCTGGTTAAAATGGAGTTAATGTGAAGAATTTGTTAAAACTAATTAATTATAACAAAGAATTTTATATGCACTCAATATAAGAGTATTATCTACAAGGGATAATTTTTTAATAGTATACAGAAGTACCTGCTGAATGGAATTTTCAAAACCTATTGTATACCTAAAATTGATGATGTTTTGTAATTACAAGTATCATTAGAAAGTGGAAAATATAAAAGATTTCAGAATCGCATATTTCAGAACTGAAAGCACAGTTGTTGGGTTTGCATTGTAGCCTTACTTTTATATATGCATATATATATATAATTATTACCTTCTAAAAATAAACAATTGTTTTTATTTAATTATTTGGAATTTGGACTTCCAAGAGAGGAGAATTGTAAAACACTCATTTCTGTTCCTCAAATTCCATTTTACTTTTCTCTTAAATTTTCCCAGTAAAAATTATTTTCAAAAATTGTATTTGGTATAATTTTATTTCATTACAACTGTACTCACCCACACATGCATCACAGACAATAGATTTTGTAGACTATTGTCTCCATTGGAATATCCTTCTCTCTCATCATTCATGAGAATATCTAAATATGTAAGAAATTAAATTATTTGTATCTTTTTGCTATGTCTTTTAATAAAAAAGATTTAAAATTATAAATGTATTAAAAACAAAGTTGTAAGTATATAGCATAGAAAACTAACAATTCCCCCTCCTTAAAAATTCAATTGTATCTGCTTTTCCCTTATCACCGTGGCTTCAGTGGTTTGGACGACATCTTGTAGCTTTCTTCATAGTCCCTGGCTATTTTATTGTCTGGGGTCCAGAGACCAAAGAATCTGTCTCTGCATCTCACAAGGAATTAGTTCTATGTATCTCTCTGTCTCGTGGGAAATCACATTGAGTTCTAATGTGATCATATGACAGTATCTATGTTATTAAGAAAGCTAACATTCATACCTAAGGATTTAGCAAGGGTAAAGAGCTTAAAAACTAGAGACTTGCTTTTCACTGTTTATTTTTACTTCTCCAAATCCAAAAATTTTGACTCATCTAATTTACAAAAGGAAAGATTGGCTCTATAGGACCTTTAGGAAACTTATCCCATCAATTAAAACCCTAGCTTACTATGGCTAGGGGATAATATCAATTTATTCATATGAATAAAGACATCTGTTTAACTTTATTATATAATATATAATACACTAAATATAGGTAGAAAACATTAATACATATCACATGTTTATTTAATGAGAATTTAAAACTTCTTAAAATTAATTGTTTCTAAATTGGCAATGTATAAAATTGAGTAACTTCTGGGCATTAAATCTTATGGAAACTTGGACAAGAGTCTCTTACTCTAGTATATAAGCAGCATCAAACACATTTCAAAAACATAATTGGCACTAAAGAAGTCTTGTAAATTAGTAAGTATATGCATGAAAGAATAAATGAATGAATGGGTAATAATTATAATAGGAAGTTAATGGCAAAAATAAAAATCAACATATAAAACTGATTTTCTCCAATATTGGCATTGTTTTTTTTCATTGTTTTAAACTGGTATTTGGGAGCTCTTAGTCTATATTCTTTTATATCCCCATAATTACAACTTCAGCATTTTATTCTATTAGTACTAACTTCATGGAAATCAGACAAGCAGACTATAGAGAAGCATACATTATGCTGTCAGAATAATGTGTTTTTAAATCAAACCAAGTTTTCTTGGATTGGAGTTGAACCTATATTTAAGATAATAGTTTGGATGTTTTAAGAATCAGCTAGAAAACAGCTGTATGGAAAGGTTTTGTTTTTGTTTTTTTTTAAATTGATTTGTTTTCTTGTATCTGATTTTTTTTACAAACTTTGAAATAGGCTATGAATATTTAGTAAATTTTACATTTGTTTAAAGAGTCACTTATATAAAAATACCTTTGGTACTTTAATACACTTAATAAAGTGTTTTATAAAGCCAAAAATATGTCACCAAAGTTTGCTTGTATTGTTTTTGTTGAATTTGTAATAATAAGCATGTGTAATATGTCAGTAGAATATGTTTAAAATTCTTGGCAAATTTTCATAGTCTACTCATTTTGTGGGTAATTAATATCACACTAACAAATACTCAAAATATGAAAGTTTTAATTAGTATCTTAATACCCCAGAGTGTTAATTTTTAAATGAATCAGAGATTATAATTATGATTTATAGAAAACTACAGTTGGAGCATTTGCATGAGAGATGTATCTTACAAATAATGTGGTTCTTTTTCTATGTCAAAATAGCTATCTGTTCTTACATGCTGCGCTTTTCTTATTTGGGAGAAATACATTCCTTTAGAAAATTTTGATAACAGGTCTCATGTCATTACCAGACTGTTTTCACATCCAGTAATGTCTTGATCTATGCCTCTTTTCTTGCATCTAGAAAGTGACTTTGGTGTTTTGTTCAGACTTCATAGTCTGCAGCTCGAAAAGCTGAACTTCTGCTTGTGAATCTTGGTCAAATTACTCAAACCCTCTGTGCTTTTATTTCCTTACAAGAACAAAAATCAGAATTAAGATAATATCAGTTTCATTGTATTCTTATGAGGAATGGGTAAAATAATATGCACAAAGCATTTACAACCTGGAATATAGCAAGTAATGTACAATTTATATTATTGGTGTTTCTATCTCACTATTTTAGGCCATGCCTTTATCGTGTCTTACTGAAGGTATTATAATAACATCTCGGTGGACCCCTGTGCTTCCAATATTGAAATAGTCTGTTACTCAAACAGCTCACAATTGAATATTGTATAAATTAAAATCCAAGTACTTAAATGCAAACAAGTGATTAAAACTTTAATTAGTATATTTACAAGACTAACTAGTTATTTTTTCTTTTTAGCAACCTAGAACAAAGCCTTGGAGTTAAATTTTAAAACTAAAAAAAAAACCCACAACAACATAGTTTTGTGTTATGATACCAATGCATAAGTGCTTACTGTTTTTACTCAATAATAATTAGACCATAAGCAAATCATTTCAATTTCCTAAAGAAAATTACATCGTCTTTAAGGATAGTTAAAGCTTGACTCTAAGATTTTTGAATATTAATATAAATTATCAATTTTAAAGTAACACTTAAAGCAACTTATCTTTAGGCCACACTCAATGACTTTAAGTAATTATTATTACTGTTGTAATTGTAGTTTTTTTATATCCTATGTACTTTTCATCAAATAACATTAACATTTTGTCTTGTTTGTTTTTGTAGTAATTTGTTTTGAAAAAGAGGTTGTTTTGTTGAGTTGCACAAAAATATTGCAATGAGATATTTCATAAGTAATAACACTTTCCTTTGGGTGTATACATATATTTATATATGTGTAAGTTTTATATATGTGCTTCTGGAAAAATAATTGTGCATGGAGTACCACAATTTTAATATAGTAAAAATTATTTGAAATTAAAATTTTAAATCAAGCTTAATGATTGAACCAAAAATAAAGTTCTCTGCAAAATTGTTTTTAAGGTATATTTTGATTTATGCTTTTTCATATTTTCATATCCAGATACTTTCAGCTCAGCTAAATCTGTAACTATAATTATTTTCTGTATTTTAAAAATTTGAGATGGTTTAAGAATGGGATTTATTTTATTGTAATTATACATGTTTATACATATATATGTACATATACTGTTTTCACTATTTGTACGTGTTTGTGTGTATTTATATGTGTATGTTTAGTAAAGACAAATATATTCTTTTTTTTTACATTTAACCTTTATTGTATTTTTTCCATTACCATTTACTCCCCTTATACCCTCCTCCCTCAGTAATCACTACATTTTTGTCTGTATTCCTGAGTCCTTTTTCTTTTTTGTTCAATCCCTCCCCCGCTTCCCCTGACCTGTCATCCTGCTCTCCTTCTATGAGTCTGTCCCCATTTTTCTTGTTAGTTCAGTTTGTTCATTAGATTCCACACATGAATGAAATCATATGGTATTTGTCATCTCTAACTGCCTAATTTCATAGCATAATGTTCTCCAGGTCTGTCCATATTGTCACAAAATGTAAAATTTTCTTCCTTTTTATGGCTGAGTAGTATTCTGTTGTGTTACCGTCCCATAGCTGTTTTATCCACTCATCTCCTGGTGGACACTTGGGCTGCTTCCACATCTTGGTGACTGTAAATAATGCTTCAGTGAACATAAGGGTCCTTATGTTCTTTAGAATTAGTGCTCTGGGTTCCTTCGGATATATATCCAAAAGTGGGATTGTGGAGTCAAAAGGAAGTTCCATTTTTAGTTTTCTGAGGTATTTCCATACTGCTTTCCCCAGTGGTCGCGCCAGCCTGCATTCTCACAGAGTGCAAAAGTGCTTCCCTTTCTCCGCATCCTCGCCAGCCCTTGTTTGTTGATTTATTGATGATAGCCATTCTGCCAGGCTTGAGATGATAGCTCTAGATTTATTCTTGATGAATTTAGAATGTTGTAACAATTTTTTTGTGTGTGACACATCATGCGAATTTGTTCTATCGTGAAGATCTTATAAGAATTTAAAAAACACTAACTTCCCCTTTATATGCTGCACTTGGAGCAGTCCTTGTAGTGTCTCACAGTATGATTGCTAATACACGTCGAGCTGAAAAGAGCACACTTAAAATCGAGCTCTTAATCCTGAGTACTATTGAGACTGATCTAAGAGGTAAAACTCTAGTACTCCACTTGTCTCTGCACTAAGTGCTGATAATATCAGCTTATTGATAACATATACAAGAAGGGAAATGCAACCTTATAACATTGATTTGTTTTCACACACAAAAATAAGGAGCCAAAATGTGCTTTTTTACAACAGTAAGAACACTTTCCAGTACATCTACTATTCTGAGGGAGAGCTGAGAAACTCAGCAATGTGATCAAGTTCAAGTAGTTAATTTAATATCATTTTCTATCTTTTTTTGAGAACTACCAAGTCTAAATATTTATTTTAATTTCCATCTAAAAAGACCCATTAACTAAGATCTCTAAAGCCAGCACTGAATTTGTAGAAATAAATAAATAAATCAAATAAAGAAAAAGAATTCATTGTCTAACTTTTTATGCCCTGAATGTTAAATAAAAATTCTTAACGAGTCATCATTGTGATGCTGACAGTGAAAGCAACGTTGCTGAACAAAGGAGTTCTTCCCTAAATCTGATAATACTGATTGCACAGAGAGCAAAAATCTGATGGGTTTTGGCTTTGTTTGTTTGTTTGTTTTGTGCCAAGTGCTAGGCATTGCACCCATTATTTGATTGTATCTCAGAGGTTTAAAGTGAAATCTAGAAAGATCTATGGTGAGGGAAGCCATGATCAACAACACACAAAGACAGAGACTGTAACCTTTATCTGGCCACCTCTGTTGTCACCAAAATGATGGAAGTGGTTTCTCAGAAAAGAGCTGGACTGGAATGGTACAGAATAGTCCTTCTATTGTAATATAGTCCTCACTGGCATGGCTAATTTATTCTTTCCAGAGTGTTCCATGTCCAACATTATGGCTAGGTTTAACAATAATTTGTGAGTTTCAACAGTATAGTCCGAGTTGATTCCTGCCTCCTGGTATTCTCAACCTGAGATGGTCCCCTAGGAGTTAGGATCAGCCCATATAAACAATACAGTTTGTTGAAAATAATGACATGAATCTTTCAAGGCCAAAGTATAAAAGATATTGGGGCTTCTTTTTTGAAGTCTCTTGAGCACTCACTCTGTGGGAAATCAGTTATCGTGAGGACACTTAAGCAGCCTGCTAAGAAACCCACATCAGTAGTTAATAATTGAGGACCCTGACAAATAACCAGCATCAAGTTGCCAATCATGCAAGTAAACTATCTTGAAATGGACTCTCCAGTCCTAGACAGGCCTCTTGATGACAAAAGCCTCAACCAAAATCTTGGATGCATCCCCAAGAGAAACCTTGATTTAAAACCACCCAGCTAAGCTGCACCTTAATTACTACCCATAGTTTTTTCGTTTTAAAGCACTAATGGTTCGGTTGTTCACTACACAGTGGTAGAAAATGAATCCAGGTTGAAAAAAAGAAGACCATTTCATTTTTTTTCAGATAACTAAGCTAGGGTCTGATATATTAAATTATTCTAATATATAATTAGTCCATATAGAACTGGGAGTTGACCGTAGAAACACATTTTCTTAGACAAAAAAACTTTACAAATATCCAGTTAGAGAAAATGACTTTTGAAGTGACATTATGTTGCTTTAATTACATGCTTCTTATGTTCTCCACAGTCATAAAATATTGAGGGTTATCTAGAGAGATTCTCCATTTTCCTTAATTCTACACATTGGCACTTAAGACTTAATCAGCACTAAATAACTTTCTACAGAAAGGCAGTTAATCTCATACCTAACTCTAATACCCATCAATTTCATGCTGGAAAGGATACATAAATTACTAATATCATAATTTTAAATGGACCAGAGAGTTGTGAAAGAAACAAGGAGTTGATGATCTAAAATTCCAGAGATGTATGTTTGTGAAGTTTGCTAATAATCTAAGGTCACTTCCTTTCCTGGGGTCATTGCCACAGAAGTGATGAAAATATACAGATTTATCACTATGTATTTAGAAAGTGAAGCAAAGATTTGCAGAAGACTGAAAATTTTCCCCTAACTACAATGCACCTAGGACTGGTTTGAAAAGTAGTGCTTGTAAAACGCAAATACCTGTTTCTCAGAATGTGGAGAGTAAGAATGTGGCAGTTCAAGATTAAGGATACACATCAAACAAAAAAGAAGACTGTTATATACATATATGCAAGTATTAGATTTGGAGGCAAGTATAGATATATCCCTTCTTCCTGCCCCACAACCTCTACTTTTCTATACACATGATTTCTTAACTCAATTTCCAGCCAGACACAAAATTCTACAGGTAGGGAGAGACCTGTAGGATGTTAATCCCCTCAATGCCTAGTGAAAAGTTCCAGATAAAAGGTTGCAAATGGAGCAGGAAAAGGAATAAGTTGTGTACATTGTTTTTTCCAATGCTGAGTAATTACCTGGCCCTCCAAAAAATCAGTTGAGTAAACACTTTCTTCTGGATAGTAGTATCCTTACATAAGTAAGTCCAGGGTTTGTTATGTCAATTTGATATATGTATTATGTATTTATATTATATCAATTTGATATAATATCAGCAAAGCAAATAAGAATTAACAGTTTTGGAATTCAATGATTTTTCTGTGAAAAATATACTGTTTCCATATATTGAATATATTTGTGTATGTGAAAGTGTATTATGCATATTCACATTTTTGTAAAACCACATATAACTAATATAGTCACCATGTTTTCCAGAATGGGCACATATCACCATATCATGTGTGTGCCAAATAACCATGAAAACGAAAGTTTGATTTTAATCGAATGGTGAATATATTTGGCCATAAGTAAGTTAAAAATTTTGTTGTTAAGTCGGATGTTATTAATGGTGCTTGTGTGTGCAATTTTTTTTTTAATTTTCCTACATTCATTGATCCAAAAAATAAGTCTCTGCTTAAAATCAATTTTGCCCCTGGTAAAAAGAAAATAATTGTAATAATAATAACTCAAAAATAATCTGTTATGTGCAAAATCAAAAACTTAAGAACAAGTAAAAGAAAACATAGTTATTAAAACAAAACATAACTCATTTTTAATAAAATATAATTCATAATATATTTTAATTGCATTTAGAATGACCTATTTCAATTACATAAAATTTTAATGTTAATTTATTCATATGATGGAGTATGCCTTCTAAGTATGAGGAGTTAATACCTAATTTTATGTTTTCCATATGGTGTGTGATATTAAAGTTATTTAATATGCATATGTGTGTTATTTTTCCCTCGTAAATACCTCTCCATACACAGACTTCCTTCTCCAAACTTCACTAACATTGTCACCGCCAACCAGAAAAGAAGACAATCCCAGAAAATTAAGTTATATTGTTTATGTTTCAAGAGGTCCAGGACTTGACATACATCATAGATTTGGGGGAAAATATGGAGTTTTACAGTTTTTCTGCAACAAGTATATTTTCAACACACACATGTACACACACACATGCACATCTGTCTATGGTGGGTGGGGAGTTTAAAAGAAACTGAAAAAAAGTAAGATAGAGTGTGTGGGTTTTGCACTCTTGTTTGCTGGTCTTCACCCCACTTACATGTTAGTAGAAAACAATGTATACCTACTTTTCTAGGCAGGGAGTCAGACTATTTAAGAAAGAAGCCATCACACCAGGGTGAGACAGTGGAGTCTGACACTGATGGATTCTGTTCCATCGGAGTTTGGTGAGAGTGGCTGACTCTCCCGCCACCCTGCCTCCAGAATGTGAGGCTAGAGGTGGCTTTCAGGAGTTAGTCTACAGATAAAGAGGGTCATCTGACAGAGGACTAGAAGGTACCCCATTTGGGCAGTTCGAAAGATCCAATTAAATGAGAAAAAGCTTAAATATGCCAAAGCCTAATTTTACTTGAGAAAAAAGAAAAATTCCTTTTTTGTATGTTTCAGGAAATAAGTTTTTTTTGGTAATAACTCATTGGGAGGTTTATTCATGATTGCCATATTTCTAGTATTTGTTTATACACCAGATCCTTTCCTTAATTTCATTAGTTTTAAACATAGGTGTTATCTTTATTTAATCTTAGTAAAGTCATTCTAGATAGTAGTTTTCTATCATTTGCTTTAGTGATAACTATTTTCTATCCTAACCTGTCTAAAATGTGTACTACTTTGTTACTATCCAACAGATCAAATGCTTCACACTTTTATACTTTATATCCATATCATTCATTACGGATCTGGATATTTTTGTGCTATAACATATTTTAAAGTCAGATTGACCTTACACCTGCATTCCAATAAATGTGTGTGCAGAGAAGCAGTGTTTTTTATTATAATAAAGTGAATCAGAAAGTTTATTTCCTCCGAACACTCCTTATTTTAAATGCTGCTATGGATTTATTTACTAGAAGGATTTTGGTTTACAGGATTGCTATGGATATTGAACCTCAATTATAGCATTTTAAATTTATTTTTCTATGTACAGTATCATGCTTATTCCAGTACAATTTCAATAGTTATGTTAGGTAATTTTTCATCATCTACAAGTACTAGACCACAAAAATACCTTAAATGCCTTGCTAGATTAAGAAGCAACATAGTTCTTGACAGTCATTGTGTCCGGAAAGTGAGTGAACCACTTTTAAAAGTTAGGTTTTAAAAACAAAAATTAATCTGCCTCCTATTGCTAGTGTTTGAAAACCATTGATCGTCCTGATTCTGAGTCTGTGTTACTGACTGCGTATTATGTATCCCTAAATGTAAATGTGGCTTGGGATCAAAGGAATTAAAGTGAGATATAATATGAAAGACATGAAATATCAGAAGATGTACAAAGCCCCACCTTTCAGTGGGTCTATAAACTCAACAAGTCAGTTCAAGTCTTTGTGTTTATTTTCTAAGGTTTTTGAGAATCAAGTTATGTAAGTGTGGAAGTCATATGTAAATGAATACACCTGGCAGGCTGCTGGAGCCTTAGGGCTTGTCTCTACTCCTACTGAGTGTCCCATAGGGTCAACTGAGACGGGTTGACTTTTCTGAGTCTAGAGGTTATTAATAGCCATCACTAGACAAAGGATACTGGATAGTTAAGGGATTTGATGCGGAGCAAGTATTTTCCTTCAGACTGTACCTGGAACCTAAATGCACTGAGATTTCTTTGAAAAAAAATTAGTTTTATTGATATTTGATGAAAGAATTGTGATCTCAAGTCAGTAGACTTTTCTGCCATGAAGTGAGTCAGTGTAAAAGTGAACTAAGGAATTGATCTTGCTAGAAGACAACTTTAAACTCAAGTAATTCTTTACCAACTTGCCTAATTATTGCAGCTGAGAGAAGTCCGTGAAAATGAAATGATCTTTCTTTTTAGTGCATGACTGCCCTACTAGTCACCTTATCTCATAATACAATACTATACTGCTCTGTTCTATGAGAAATCTTTTTCTTCAAGCTGGGTTCTATATGTCATAATTAAATGTATGTGTTTTGTTATTTTGCGGAAAGCAGTGTTACTTTTTATATGATAATATATTTCTTTTCTCTTTTGACAGCTCTATTTATATGTATGCTTTATGCACAAACGTTCTTTTGTTTCACATTGTGTGATGTTAAAATTGTATTCATTTAATCCATCTACATATAAAAATCATAAAGTAGACTCTATCAAAATATCCCTGTAAAATATTTTAAATATAAAAAGAAAAATTAGCATATCTAAATATATCTTACTCTAGTAAGAATATATATTTTTCCATGTAAAAGTTTTAAGTTCCCACTTACATAACACGTATTCTGGCTGTTGTATCAAGTTTAATGAGTTTGGGGAAGTTTATATCTCTGAACTGAGAGTAGTTCTATCATTTTGACATTTAATTTTGTTTCTCTTTTATAAATGTCTTGTGAAAAAAGAATCATTTAGAATCTGTTTTGTTATCCACCAACATCTGTCTCAGTTATCCACTGTAACAAAATGTACACACTTCTTCAATCACAGATTGATTCAATTTTTCAGGTGAACTTCTTAATATTACATGTTTTTAAGACAGTATTCATGTAATATTATTAAAAAGATATTTTCTCTCCCATTATATACATAATTAGAGATAAAGATAAAACATTTCTTTTGACAGTAAAATATGCAGGTGGGGTAAAAGCAGATGTACAGTTCTGAGCACATGAAATGTAGACTTTATTTTTGTATTATTACTTGTTAATATTGTATTATTTTGCATATGAACCCATTGCAAACCCACTTTTGCCCCTCTCTGTATATGATTGAAATACACAAAAATTCCAGATCCACATAGAGAAAAGACAGAGATTTGAATCAATTTTAGGATTCTTCCTTTTGAAAAAAATTGCAATTGCACACATTTCACTAGTGATTAGTTTGAACACGGAGGTAAGTATCATGTTGTGAAATTCAGTTAGAGGCATTTGTAAGTATGAAACCATCAGACTAATTTCTTTCCTACGTAAGGTTCTCAGAAAAAATAATCACAATCTATACAATGCATTTAACTTTTATTAAGCCAAATATTCATAATGAGCTAAGCACCTTCATTCAGACTTATTTATATGAGACCCTGATTGGAAGTAAGCAAATTAGGAAGAAAGCTCTAAGGAGAAGGGAATTAATTATTGGCTTAGTCAAGATGCATGTAAATTTCTGGAGCAGCTGTGGTTTCAGTTCTGGCACAGAAGGGGCCCGCTGGAGGCCAGCGGCATCAGCCATAGCAGTGGTTCCTCTAGCGCTCAGTGAGATAAAGGCGCTCACAGCCCTTCCTTCCTGGGCAATTGTTTTTCTCCATTATGTTTGTTGAGCTTGGAGGCTTGTTCTCTGGCCCAATAAGCCACTTTGGGAGCTGAGTTTTGTTTTTTTTTAAATGAACACTTTTTCTGCTTAATTAGCAGAGCCACTGCCTTTAGCTACAATTAAAGTATTAAAATCCTGAGGAACATGGAGGAAACGTACAGCAAACAAATAGATATGTACTATATTGTCAGGTGTTTATATGTGTTATGAAAAATATATCAGGAAAAAGAAAGTGATGGGGACAACAATTTCAAATAGGATTTTCAAGGTGGGTAAGACCTAGAAATTTTCATTCGTTTTTCTGATGCTTCAGTTTCAACTAGGAAGGCAGTATTCAAAAGACTTGATTGGAGTCCGGAAATGAGCCCTAAAGAATCTGAGACAATCTCTCCTACATCCAAATAACGGAAGTGGAAAGACCCTGAAGTAGAAATGCCCTTGTCACGCATGAGAGGGGATGACATATTGTTCAGAATATTTTTCAAATGATATAAAATTATATAACCATAATTAGAATTATATACCCATTTAGGGTAATATTAATCTGTTCAATGAAAAATCACAATGGTCTATGCAATAGATACTGCCTCTGAAAAATAACAAAACTAAAGAAGGCAATTGAAAGAATCAGTGCCATATTCAGTGTAAAATTTATGTTACTGTTTATCGAAGAACGTACATATCTTTGACTTGTTTTTGATTATAAAGTAATTAGTGTTTGCTAATAGTTTTATGTTTTTGAAACTAATTCTATTTTGGACCTGATTTATTTATAGATTCATGATAAATATTAAAATACAGAGTTATGCATTCTTCTTAATTGGTTCAGAACATACTTTAATAACGTTTTAAAATGCAAGTGTTACCAGTATCATAATGAAAAGCCCTGGCTGGTGTGGCTCAGTGGACTGACTGCGGCCTGCAGACCACATTGTTGCTGGTTTGATTCCCAGTCAGGGCACATGCCTGGGTTGTGGGCCAGGTCCCCAGTACAGAGTGTGCTAGGGGCAACCACACATCGATGTTTCCCTCCCTCTCTCTCTCCCTCCTTTTCCTCTCACTAAAAATAAATAAATAAATAATTTTTTTTAAAAAGTGACTCATGATATTTTATTTATAAGTTGAAAGGCATTATTTTGAAACATTGCTCATGGCTAAAGAAATATTGGGCACAAATGAAGAAGCCTACAGAGGGTACAATATAGAAATGGGTAAATTATAGGTAGATAGTTAGATATTGATGTATCATGGTTAACACTATTAATAAAATTTGGTGAGTTTACAGTTTTAACTTCTTTTCAAAATAGCAAAAGGTCAAATTCAATACAAAATTATGAATATTGTAACTGAGAGCCACACGGAGAATTTAGGGTTTTTTTTACAAACTGAGGATTCTCTTCTGTTCTTAGATCTGCTCTCATTGCCAGTGCTATAGCAGTAGCTGAGGCCACAGCCAAATAGCAACTATAATGTGCAGACATAGTTCACTTCCCATGTTCAGAAAAACATAAAACCATGATCTTCTAACTGTAAGAAAGCCCACACTTAGTGGACGTCTAACCCCTGGAGGTCATTTGTACAGATACTTCCACTGCTGCTGAGCTTCTGTCTTTCCAAACCACTCTACAGAGACAGGTTGCATGCTCATTATCATTATACTTATACACTCATCCTTTTGAAAATATAGTGATGCTCTCCCTAATGAAGCTGATGCAAACTCATACAAACAAGTGTTCCATGAAACATATTTCATGGCATTCACATTTAGGATTTCTTATGTTCAAATATAAAAATGAATATGTGCTTTTGCTTCATTATGCATCAGAACTTAGAGAAAACACAAGAAGAAATGAAATTCATTCAATTAGCCCCGTTAATCTGTTTCAAAGGGCTTTTTTTACAGAGGTTAACATGGGCACTTAACATGCATTATATTAGTTTAATTATACCTTTGTCCAAAACCTATGAAATGTACACCGTCAAGAGTGAACTCTAAACTATGCACTTTAGGTACTTATGACGTGTCAGTGCAGGTTCGTGAACTGCGACAAAGGGCTACAGTGGTGGGGATGCCGATGATGGAGGAGGCTCTACATGCGTGTGGGCGGGCGGTATATGGGATCTCTCTCCATCTTCAGGTGTATTTCGCTTTCAATATAAAATTGCTCCAAAAAAGGCTATAAAAAAAACAGAGGAGAAATAAAGACTTTCTCAGACTAAAAATTCAATTAAAAAGTTTGGGAACCCTAAGTAACAAAAGTGTTAAGTTGTTTTAACACATGAGAAAAGAACTATTAAGCATCTCCTGGCTCTTGCAAACCTGTAATTTTTAATTTATACTTTTCACTGTCTTTGCCCCTAAATAAATATGAATATTCAACATTTTATACTTTATAATTACTGTCTATAAGAGCAAGAAAAATTATTGTAAATTCATATTTTAATGTAACACTCTCTTCCGTAAATTATGTAATTAAATAATATAGTAGTGTTTCCAGTATCTTGTGATTTCTGCTTAATGTGAAAGTAAATAAACATAGTTTTGATATGACTAAAGAAATATTTCCCTCAAAATTGAAAAACTGTTTCTTTGGTCTACTCAAATTTTTGCAGCCATAGTTTCACAAAAACATTTCTGCTATATACATAATAATAATTGTGAATATCTGAGTAAAGTTTTTACCTAATGATATTATTTAAAATACCTATATAATTTTTACTGCACTAAGAATTTTTTTCCATGATTCTTATTTTCCAAATAATTTTAAGTAAGTCTTCTAGAAAATCTGCTGTTTCTTCATAATAAAACAGAAAAAATATTCTTATTTTATTTTACATATTAATGAATCTCTAAACTTTTAAATTTTTGCAAATGATCTAAGCTTTGACTTTATTGAATGTGATGGATGAATTTTATGAGAATAGACAAGGATTTTTTTTCTTTTCTTAGTATTGTTTGTAGATTGTTTGTTGGCAATAAAACACAGTGTAGAAGACAGTTGAAAAAATAATGAAGGGGATATTGTTTACTGAAGTAAGAAATATATTTTCATTGTCAAACATTGAATATGTTCTTTTGATTACCAAGAAAATACATTTATTTTTCTGACAGTGTTTGCAGAAGTTGTTCTTTTTTTCTATTTCTCCCCAGCATTATGATTTTCTCAAGAAAATTTTGAAATATATATTAAATACATCTCTATGATAGATTTACAATATTTTGACAAAGATGTTTCTAATCACGAGTCTGTATTTACTTTATAATTATAAACATAAAAAGTAGGATAAAAAATATTAAAAACTATCTGTATTCCTGTATGCCTATTACAGTTCTACATCCTGTCATTTTTTTTTGCTAACATGTGTTACAGACTGATTTCTTATTTTTTTATTTAATCTTTATTGTACTTTTTTCCATTACCATTTAGTTCCCTTAGACTGCCCTCTCCCCAGCAATCACCACACTGTTGTCCATGAGTCCTTTGTCCTTTTTGCTCAATCCCTTTTTGACTTCAATTTCAATATGGATATTTGTTTGTTCTACAAAATAGGAATTGTACAAGGTTTTATGTTATATCAAATTAAAGTTAAATTTGAGACCTATACAAAAGTATTGAATCATGTCAAAAGAAATGGGTGGAGTATAATGATGAAAATCATAAAAGTGGAAAAATAAATTAAGTAATTGATGTATTAAAGAAAGTAAAAAAATAAATTCTGCTGAACTCTAGCAGATGAAGAGGATTATTCTTTGGTTTTGAAAAGAAGTATGCATTTATCACAAAAAATATTGTCAAGGTGGTAGCTGTATCTTTAAGCCTGAACTTGTACACTTTTTATTTATTAAAATGTGTACATTTTGTCTATATTCTAAACATCATTGCTCATATATACATATTTATTTATTTATTTATTTATTTATTTTTATTGTTGTTCGACTGTCTCCATCATTTTCCCAATGCCATTTTTCCCTGACTCACCCAACCCCCATCTCCCATCCTCAATCCTACCCTCCTTTGGCTTTGTCCATGGGTCCTTTATACATGTTTCTTGATGACCCTTCTCCTTCTTACCCCTGTTATCCCCTCCCCTCTGGTTACTGTCAGTTTGTTCCTTATTTCAGTGTCACTGGTTATATTTTGTTCTCTTGTTTATTTAACTAATTAGGCTCCACTTATAGGTCAGATCATATGGTATCTGTCTTTCACTGCCTGGCTTATTTCACTTGGCACAATGCTCTCCAGATGCTGGGCATGGTGGCGCACAGCTATAGTCCCAGCTACTGGGGAGGCTTAGACAGGAGAATCGCTTGAGCCCACGGGTTCTGGGCTATAGTGCTCTATGCCTGTCGGGTGTCAGCACTAAGTTCGGCATCAATGTGGTGACCTTTCAGGGAACAGGGGGCTACCAGGCTGCCTAAGGAAGGTTGAACCAGCCCAGGTGAGAAACAGAGCAGGTCAAACTCCCATGCTGATCATTTATACATATTTTCAATTGAAAAATATTTTTTCACCATTATAACTGTTATTGCAATGTAATTATAACCAGTATGGCTAAAAGAAATAAAATTTTGAGAAATATTTATTAAAATAACTTGTTTTTCTTCTTGAGAAATTAGAAAATTTTTCTCTCTGTCATAAATATTCTTTTAAAAATATTTTTAAAAAGATTTTATTTATTTTATATTTAGACAGTGTGGAAGGGAGGGAGAAAGAGAAGGACAGAAACATCAATGTGTGATGGTTTCTCATGCGCCCCCTACTGGGGACCTGGCCTGCAACCTAGGTATGTGCTCTGGCTGGGGAATCGACAGGGAGACCCTTTGGTTCACAGGTCAATGCTCAATCCACTGAGCTACAACAGCCAGGGCTGTCATATATATTCTTAAAAGTAAGGAGTAGTTATAAAAGTTTCAAGCTTGTTACAAAGACAAAAAGAAAACATTTATAGTTATTTGTATTCTGTGTAAATTCACAATAAGAATAGAATTATTTCCATGAACATGGCATATACTATGTTCATCGATAAGAATTGACATCATTGAAATACCCATACTACCAAGAGCAACCTCTGGATTCAAAAATAATTTTATCAAAATACCAATGGTGTATTTCATAGAACTAGAACAAATATATCAAAACTTTATATGAAAGTACAAAAGACCTCAAATAACCACAGTAATCTTGATACAGAAGAACAAAGTTGGAGGAATTATGTGACTAGATAGCAAACTATACTATAAGACCATAGTAATCAAAAGAGCAGTATACTTGCATAAAAACTGACACATAGATCAAAGGAACAGAATAGAGAGCCCAGAAAGAAATCTATGCCTTTATGGTCAATTATATTTGACAAAGGAGGTAAAAAACATACAATGGGATAAAGATGGTCTTTTTCAATAAATGATGTTGGGAAAGTTGGACAGATAGTTGCAAAGAAAATAAACTAGACCATTTTTTATACCATACACAAAAATAAACTCAAAATAGATTAAAGACTTAAATGTTAGACTTAAAATCATAAAAATCCTAGAAGAAAACATAGAGAATAAAATCTCAATCACTTCTAATAGCAATATACTTTCTAACACATTGTTTCTGGAGAACAAAAGAAAAAATAAATGAAACTACATCAAACTGAAATGTTTTCAACAGCAAAGGGAACCATTAACAAAAGGAAAAGACAACTTAATGAATAAGAGAACATATTCACCAATACATCTGAAAAGGGGTTAATATCCAAAATTTATAAAGAACTAATGCAACTCAATACCAAAAAAATAAACATTCCAATTAAAAAATGGGCAAAGGATCTGAATAGACACTTCACCAAAGAGGAAATAAGATGGCCAATACACATATGAAAAGATGATAAATACCACTAATTATCAGAGACATGCAAATTAAAACCACAATGAAATATCACCTCACACCTGTCAAAATGGTTAGCATCAATAAATCAACAAACAAGTGCTGGCTAGCATGTAGAGAAAAGGAAACTCTAGTGCACTGTTTTTGGGATGGAAATTGGTGCAGCTACTCTGAAAAACAGGGTGGAGTTACCTCAAAAAAATTAAAAATGGAATCACCTTATGACCCAGTGATTAGACTTCTGGGAATTTATCAAAGAAACCCAAAACACCAATTTGAAAGAATATATGCACCTCTAAGTTCATTGCAGCATTATATACAGTATATATATGGTAGCCAGGATTTGCAAACAGTCCAAGGGTTCATCAATAAATCAGTAGATAAAAATGCTGTGGTACATTTACACAGTGGAATACTATTTCGCTGTAAAAAACGGAAATCTTTCTTTTGTCACAGCATGGGTAGACCTAGAGAATACTATGCTAAGTGAAATAAGCCAGTCAGAGAAATGCAAGTACCATATGATTTCACTTATATGTGAAATCTGATGAACAAAATAAACTAACAACACAGAGACTCATCAATATGGAGGACAGACTGACAGCTGTCAGAGGGGAGGAGAATTGGGCCCTGGGTGAAAAAGATGAAAGGATTAAGCAAAGAAAAAAACCCCCATGGACACAGCTCACAGTATGGTGATTACAGGAGGGAAACATGGGGGAAGAGGGAGTTAGAAGAAGGAGGGATGAATAGTGATGGAAGGACACTTGACTTGGGGTGGTAAACACACAATATATTTTACAGATAATGTCTAATAGAATTGTATACCTGAAACTTTTGTAATTTCATTGATCAATGTTGCCCCTAACAAATTCAATAAATATTAAGAAAACAGAATAAAATAATTTTCTTCCATAGATTTAGATATCTTTTAAAGATGGTCAGTCAATTAAATGCTTGTGGCCATTTGAAGAATTAGGAGTCTCATTGATCCTCCTCTCAATCTGATATAAATATTAATAATTTCATTTTTCACATTTATTTTTTTCTTTTTGTTGTACTATATGCATGTGGTCGGTAATTACATATATATATATATATATATATATATATATATATATATAATAACTTAACTACAAAAACCAGTTAATTTTTTACTTCATATTTAGCTAACATCATGCAATATCATCTTCACCCAACTATAAGTGGGCTGAATGATCTGCATCATTTAAAGAAAAAGAGAATGGAACATCAAACTGGAAACCATGTCTATTATCATTCACGTTGCATTAGTTAAAAAATATACTCAGTTTTACATATTATTTCAATATGCTTTGCCTGATATTTCTCCCCAAGAAGAAAATTATAATGCTTATTCAGTTCTAGGCACACTTTGTTTCCTAAAACTAATCTAAAGAAAAAAATTGTAGTGGCAGTGCATTTCTTTGACAAACTAATTGAAATTGCACAATAAGTCAGTCTGATTTCTAAAGACAGAAAGGTTAATGGAGTGTGTTTCTCTATACTTGTACAATAACTGAGTTTTCTCTACTAAGATAACTGTGATTTCCTATATCAGTAGTTACATTATTCAAGAAGAAAAGACATATTTGAAAGGGAATTGTAATCATTATAAAATATACTCATTTTAGAATATGCAATTCACAAACTTTCTCTGAACATATAATGTTATGTCCTTGTCAGATAATACAAAAAACAAAGTTTTTTATCTTTCTTGTAAAAACTGTTGTGATTTCAACTTCGATGTATTTAGTCAGACAACATAACCAGAGAGCATTTTAGACGAGTGGCTTTTAGTACATTACTTTGTTGCCATAAACTAAAAACATGGGCTTTTTTAAATACAATTCAGTTTTACTTGAAAATAAATAAAAAGTATATGTGTCAATGATACATTTTCCATATGAGGATAATGTTTAAAAATCAGATGGCCAGAAATTGGTTCATTTGAGAAATAAAGCTGAGCTAGGAAAGAACAATACCTTATCAAAGACCTCATGCTAACCTTTTTAATGTAGTGGCTTTTATCTTGAAATAAGAAAAAAAGTCAGCAAGAAAATAAAAAATAAAAAGTGGAGAGAGGAACAAATGGCAATTGTTTCTATAATCAACCTAGTAATGTTTAATGTAAATTTAAGTGTATGTGTAAAGACTGTAAAGATTATATCATTGGGTTTAATACAAACATTTAAAAATACTATTTACTATTTTCACATTACAAAAATAAAACAGGTTCAATTATTACATATCACATCAACATTATTAGGTTCTACTGTGGGGCAGGCACTATTGTAGACCATGAAGAGTCAGCAGTGGACAAAACAGAAAAAAGGCTCTCCCCTTGTAACTTGAAAGGAGACATTTAATTGAGAGAAATAAGCATATTGAACATCAATGTGACAATAATAGCTGATAACAAGAACAAACAAAGGAAGAGAGAGCATATGATGGATCAGAATTAGAGAGGGAGTGGTGAGATAGGTACGGAATCCCAGAGTGAGGACTTCAGAATGTAACAGAAATGGTTAGGAAAATATCTTCCAAAGTCTCCCATCATATATTATTCACTGTGTATATTTTTTAATTCTCTTACATATCTGATTTTCAGTATACATATGACACTGTACAAAATGAAAATCATACTTTATATGCAGTATTTTTGGAGCATTTTATTAAAAATAATATTTCCAACACTTCATTTTCTACATTCATGTTTAAAGATTTTACCAAATAATAAACTTTTTTATTAAAATGTTGGTTATGCTGATTTGTTTATATGTTACTTTTAGTAAAATCTTCACTCCTGAAATGATTTTCTTCTATTTTTTTCTGGCATTCTTTGTCTTAGTTGTTACTTTTTAAAAACTGTCATCAATTTTTAAAAATTTTTTAAAGATATTTTGTAATGCTATGTTATATTTTTAATTTGTTTTATAGTTATACCTTTAAGGCATCATTTTACTTTTTATAGAATGTTGTGTTTGTTTATTTCCTTTTTTAATATTTGTTTTATAGTCATACCTTTAAGGTATATTTATATTTTTTATAGAATGTTATCTTTATGTTTATTTCCTTTTTAAATATCAACTTTACTTAGGATTTCACCTTGAAAGGATTTCACTTTTTATTTTATTGTTTATACTGTTACGGTTGTCTCAATTTTTTCCTTTTGCCCCTCCTCCACCAAGTCCTACTCACACTCTCGGGTAATCCCCACCCTGTTGTCCTTTCCTATTTGTTCTTTGGCTAATCCCTTCACCTTCTTTCAACCAGTCTCCACCTCCTTGCTCCCCTCTTATAGCTGTCAGACTGTTCCATGTTTCTATGCCTCTGATTTTACTTTGCTTATTAGTTTACTTTGTTCATTAGATTCCACATGTAAGTAAGATCATATGAAGGAAAAATTCACCCAAGTGCAGGAAGCACAGAGACTCCCAAACAAGATGAATTCAAAGAGACTCACACTCAGGCACATCATAATTAAAATGGCAAAGCTTAAGGACAAAAGAGGCAATCTTAATAGCAGCAGGATAGAAACAGTTCCCTACAAGAGAGCCCCCATAAATCTGTTACCTGAATTCTCAACAGAAACATTTCAGGTCAGAAGATATTGGCATGAAATATTCAAAGTAATGGAAAACAAGGACCTGCAACCAAAACTACTCTATCCAGCAAGGCTATCATTTAAAATTGAGGGTAAAATAAAGACCTCCTTAAACAAAAAAACAAAAAAAACACTAAAGGAGTTTGTTACCACTAAACCAGTGTTGCAAGAGTTGTTAAAGGGACTGTGTAGGAAGAAGAAGAAAGAGAGAGAGAGGGGAACATTGGTATAAAGAAAAAGAGGCAATGGATAGGTACCTATCAATAATAACTGTAAGTGGATTAAACACTCCAATCATAAGACATAGGGTAGCTGAATGGATAAGAAAACATGACCAATATATAATGCTGTTTCTAAGAGAATCACCTTGATATTTATTTTAATACCTCCCTCCATCGTTTCTTTTTTATCCTTACCCAAAGACGTGCCAACTGACTTTAGAAAGAAGGGAAGGGAGGGAGAGAGAAAGGGAGAGAAATATCTACGTGAGACAGAAACGTAGACAGGCTGCCTCTCAAAGGCACCCGCACTGGGGACTGAGTCTGCATGTGCCCTCACCAGGAATGGAGCCCATGGTCTTTCAGTTTACAGAACGATGTTCCAACTAACCGAGTCACACTGGCCAGGGGCTGTTTTTCAAAATTTTTACTGGAAATTAGGTTTCCTAAGTTTCTAGAAGACAAACAAGTTAAGATAGCCATTCTAACTTCAGAACTCCAGGATTTCTTCCATTTGTAAATTTGTGAAGAGCGCAAAATATTAGTTTAATTTTTTTGACACTCTTGAACTTGTTTGTTCCTAGTTTTACCTGGGCCACCTTTATATTTTAACTTCATTAACTGTTTTCTGATCAATTTTGATTTTTTTTCTTAGAGTTATTCATCACTGAGAGTCTTTGTTCTGAAGAAAGCTTTAGCTTACAGAGAAATCATGGAGTCTAGATATTATGCCCCTTCAACCTTCACTACGAATTACTTGCAATCATCTGCGAGTGTTCACACAAGATCAGAAAACCACTAATACTCTTTCTATCACTGTAAATTAGTTTTGTCTATTCTAAAATTTAAATAAACAGAATGATACTTAGCTTGTATGTTAGGTGGTAGAAAATAAAAAAAAACTTGTCTTGAAAGCCAATAGGCTGTTAATTGGATTAATAGTAAATATATCTGAAAAAGAAGAGAAAAATAATTCTAAAATATTGTATAAACTGAGATTTTCTTTTAGAGTAGTAACAAAATTGCTGACAATATTTCCTGAAAACATAAAATTAATAATTTTAGCTCCTCTCTTTTATGTCATGAAGTGGTTCTGTATTATATTGCAGGCATTCCGCCTTACCTTAGGTATTTTCAGAAAGTAATGAGAAATGTCATTCAAGGATGTTTGAAGAACTAGAGATCAGAGAGCAAAAAGCCTTTTGATCTTTCTTTGAGCGAAGGAGATATTGAATTGGAAATGTTACTATAAAACACAATAGCAATCCCATTATATGAAAAAAAACCCTATATATTGGCATGATGCTCAATAGGAAAAAAAGAATTTATTATCACATAACCTTAGTAACAATTCAAGCTTTACAAGGAAACTAAAATCAACTGGATTATACAGCCTTTCAAGACACTGAAGAATATAACTTCTCTTTCCTCATTGCTTTAAAGTTGTGCTAAAATATTCATGGAATAACTTTTTAAAATTGAAATAATCAATAATATTTTGTATAGTTTAGCAACAGTCATTTAACATTAATTGATAATAAAAGTATTGGAACAATAATGATAGGTCATCAAAAACAGTCATATCCCTTAGTTGCTCCCAATGTGATAATAGCTGAAAAGATTGCAGTATTTCCAAATAAATATGCAATGATGATGTTAGTCTCTAATTCCACTTTTTTTTGTATTTCAAAATAACAATTTATTTTTTAGTGCTAGAAACACATCTAGTATACTATAATCAAACTTCAGATTATTTTTTTAGCTTGCGATTTCAAAAAAAATCATATTTCCATTCATTCAACACATATTCTTTGAGTTTTCACTACGTTCCTGTCAATATTTTTAATATTTCTCTCAGAGATACCTGAGGGGAGACAGACAAAAATCTCTACCTCATGGAAACAATATTTTTGTATTGGGGTCAGGCAGTAAAAATAAGAAACAAACTGTTTAGTATAACAGAGACATGAAAGATATATAAAAAATGATCCTGGACTTGGGAACTGGTTGCACCAAAGGCGTTAATTAAAATTTCAATGCGGGAAGGTCTCACTGAGAAGATGTTATTTGAGCAAACATCTGAAGGAGGGAAAGGAATGAGCTATGGAGAAATGTATGGAAGAGCATTACAGGTAGAGATACTAACTAGAATAGGAGCCCTGAGTGGCCAGAATGGAAGTATTCCTGTGGTGGAGGGGAGATGATAATAAATGGGGTCAGAGAGATGACAATGGACCGAGTCTCAAAGATGCAGCTATGTTCTCGTAGTTATCCAGCGAATGACAAATTTTAAATATTCTATGGTGTCACCCACTAGTCATACCACCTTTGAATAATAGCTTTTTTTCCCTATCTGATATTATAAGTATATTTATTTTCAGATAATTCCATATGCAATATACTAGTATAAAAATTAAGTGCTATTTGGCATAGTGACAAAATATGTCAAATAGGAAAAATAAAGATAGACGGGTTCATGAGCCAACTTGGTTACAGAAGCATTAGAAAACTATAACATAAATCTACAAATTCTGAACCACAGAGGTAGACATTATCTTTACTGCTCTAGCTACAAATCCTGAAGGGAGATATTATCTTTGTCTTCTAACTCTGTTTGTTATGCAAACTTAAAAAGATGTCAGAGGGGCAGAAACACTAGGGAAACTTAGAGAATCGTCTTCCAAGAAGGAGATTTCCAATCATAATGTTGAAAGTGCCACCTGGTTTCTTCTTATTGCTTATAATAATATGTAAGAGGAGTGATATAAAATAAAAGGAAGACTGTTAAAATACTAACATTTGATGACTTTGAAAGTTCCTGACCATTTCAGATGGGAAAGTATGCCAAGATTCTTATGAAAGATCAAATCCATGATGTTGCTAAGATGACACAGGCCAAAGGTAAAGCTGAAGATGTGGCTTAAAAGCTTTTGTTGAGATCTCAGAAAGATCAAAGGTGATGTCAGACGAAACATTCTCTAAAATGATAAAACACGTGTCTCTTATTCCTTCAGTCAAACATTAAAGTCTTTAAGAAGCTTAAAGTCATGTCTCTCAGCCTTCCCAGATGAAATGAAGGTTAGGAAGGGTTTACTTCCAAGAGATTGTAAATGTGGGTAATATGTAATGGTATGGGCCTTAATAAGATTCACCACTTTAAAAAAGAATTCTCTATTCAGATGCATTACCAACTTTTACTGAAAAGGCCACAGAAAGTACAAAATAAAAAGAGGTCTTTTGACTCAAAATTCTGCTGACATTGAGCAGACTGAGAAGCAACACATGTTTATTTTTTATGAAAAAGGAAGGAGGACTCAGGGTGGAATCAAAAGCCAATAACAATTATATATTTGTCAGCCTCGAGACCTGATTTAGAATACATAGGACTTGCTGGCTCAATTTTGGAATTGTTTTGGAACAATGCCTACTGTTTAATCCTATTTTCTCCTTTTATTTGAAGAGGTTATTTATTCCAATATCACCATTATAAACAGGGTTCATTGCTGGCTGATAACTTGTTTTACAGTCATAAGCAGAGAACTGTATTTGAGTGGTTGGACTTAAGGAATCATGCCTAAGAAGCATCATCCATAATTGGACCTGATTTAGGTTTAAGTCTTAATGAAGCTGAATAACTGGGATGAGACTTCAGTGGGGGATTATGAGGAGGTGAGTTGTTTTGCTTGTTGGGAGAACATAAATCAACTGAAAACCAGAGAGCACTATGCTAGCCAGCTTCCAACATGGCCTCCAATAATCCCTGTCCCTTGGTCTCGCACCCTTATATATTCCCCTCCCATATTGTGCCAGGGTTTGTCAACATGCCAAATAGCATATGGCAGAATATTGCTTGCTCTTTCTTTGTCTCTTCTGTCTCTCTCTGTCTGTCTCCTGTCTCCCCCCTTACACTCTTTGTCTCTCCCTGTCTCTCTCTGGCAGAAATAAGCTGTCATAACTGTGCAAACGAATGAAGAGCCCATGTGTGAGGGAACTGAAATCTCCAGCCAGAGCCAATGAGGAGCTCAAGTCTGCCAACATCAGGTGAGTGAGCTTGGAAGCTGATTCAAAAGGTCCAGTTAAGGTCTGAGATGGTTGCTACCCAAGAAAGAGCTTACCTCAACCTTATTACAAGTTCAGCAAAAACAGTCCAGCTCATTTTCTGCTAGATTCTCGACCATAAGAAACTGTGGGAAATAGTAAAGATTTGCTGTTTCAAGCTACAGTGTTTTACGACAATGTGTTATGCAATACCTAATGTATTTGCTTATATATATATTGCAACGTAGAAGCAATAAGTGACGTATTCACTTTTGCTTCTGTTTTTCCACATTATCTTTCTTCAAAACAGAAGTTATCAGTTTAAGGGACAGATATTCTCAGGGTTATAGAAAATGTGAAAATTCAAAATATCTTTTCAAATGATAACAGAAAATGTTATAATAAATAGACCAATAAAAATCAAATTATAACTATTCATGGCAAAACTCAATCATACAGTTTATGAAAAAAGATCAGTGAAAAATTATTCTAAATAACATTGAATATTTATTATTTTTACATATTATTTGCAATCATTTTTTGGAACTAACATTTTGCTGATTTTGCTTTTTCTCTAAATAAAATGCAAATAAACACTAAACTGCTGAGTCTATGAAACATTAAAATGTAACAAATTCCTGTCCTCACTTCAGAGACAAGCAGTAACACAATGTAAAGTTTTCTGAATATTTTTTTCAATTCATAGTTTGAATTTTAGGGAAAAATAAAGGTAAATTTACATGAAATAAAGGATCATATTAAACACCGATGAATAATTTTAATTAATTGAAAATCAGCCAGGAACATAACTGATGACTCTTTCACTATTGTTTATATAGCAGTAATAATACAAAGAGAGTAAAGCAAGAATTTTAATTTTAAAAAGATGTTTTTCTTGGCAATAATTTTTGAATATTTCTAATGCTTGGATGTAACTTCCTACATTTGCAATTTAGTAAAAGTTACAAAGTGTCCATTTCTACTGATTCTTGAAAAGTTCTTGATAATTCTTAAGTAAGATTATTATATTTTTGCTACTAGTTATCAGTTATGTTTTCAATTAGATGTCATAATTTTATTAAAGTTGTTTTAATTTCATTTTAAATTTACTACAAGACAAATTAATTTTCCCCTTTGAGTAGGAAAAAGAAGTATGGAAATATTTAAGTGAATTGACAGAGTATATATGCTGTTTAGTGTCAGAGGGAAAAATTTTAAAGTCACTACTTAATTTTTAAGCTGTTTTATTTTTTAATTATTCAGTAACCCAGGGACTTCTTCATGCATACTCAATTTTTTAGAAATCCACTTTTAATAAGTCTTAGGTGCTCTAAATAAGTAGTCATTGTTTTGTGGTTCTCTATATTTTAAGCAATAGTACTTATATGTTGTATAATAAATATATGCAATAGGTACAGAAATGAGAAGGTGATTCAAAAGAATAAAATTATTAAGTCATCATCACATAAAATCATTTCCTTTGTTTTCTGTAGTTAAGTTTCTAAATTGATGGGTCAGTACTGTAATTTCTTCTTTTGATTATATCTCAACTAAGTCCTCTATTTAACGAAAGTAAAATATTAACATATATATTTCTGTTTCATATGTGTTTATAATGTCTATGTTAATTAAATAATGAGAAATCTATTATATTGTAATTTTAATGTTTTCTCCAAATTTCAATGAATATCTACCTGCATATATTAAATAATATATAATTTCCTTCCTGGACTAAAGTAACAATTGTATCCTATTGTGAAGCGCTATGTATAACCATACCTTTATTTGTGTTAGAGTCTTACCCACTTGCTAATGCCTGTTTCACATTCTTATTTTAAAAGTAAGTATGATGCTTTTTAAAAAGTTTTATTTTGCTTAGCATAACAATCTCCAGTTCCATCCATGCTGTCGCAAAGGGTAGTAGCTCCGTCTTCCTTTCTGCTGCATAGCATTCCATTGTGTAAATGTACCATAGGTTTTGATGCACGAAGGACACATCGACAAAGCCAAATGGGGGAAGGATTGAGAGTGGGGGCGGGGACTGGGTAAAGTGGTGGCAGGAAAATGTTGAGCAAAAAAAAAAAAAAGTGGACAGGGGAAAGCTGGGAGTAGGGTGGGAAATTAAGAAACCAGAGAACTGGTGTGTGAAGCCCACAGACATGGATTAAGAGGTGTGGGGATGATGGGATGGGGTGCAGGGCAGAGGGCATAAAGAGGAGAAAAAAATGGGACAAATGTAATAGCATACTCAATAAAATATACCAAAAAGAAAAAAAAAGAAACTTGTATATTTAGTCAAAAATAAAAAAAAACAACATTTTATTTTGGCATTGTGTAGACCTGGACCACATCTTTTCTATTGTCTTAGAAGTTTTTCTTATATAGTTCTCTATTTTTTCCTCCCATTTAACTTTGGAATAGCTTTCAAGTTGAAAATAACAGAACCTAGAAATCTGTATTATAGAGATTTTGAGTGCTTCCTGGACACGCCGCTAGTCTTCCTCCAGTGCCATAAGATGGAGATGGCATGTGATTACATTCCTACTCCTTGGACTTACAGCTTTCTTATTATTTGCTGCAAATTGACTTTGTCCAGAAATAAAAAGAAATTCGTATCTGGTTTGTGGTTCACAAGGTCACGTGCAAGCACTCTTTTGTTTCCTTTCCTTTGTCACAGTGTCCAGACAAGACCTAGTCTTCAGCAGCAAGGACACGCAATCAAATACTAAGTTACTGGTCCCATACATGAAGGGCGGCTTCCTTGGGGTGTTCCCAGATCCATTGATTAGTATTAGGTAAAACTATACTTTTGTTATAGACCATCTTACTGATTTTCCAGTTCTATGCCTTCCTTTTTAGAGGTTGCAATTAGCCACTACTTGAAAGAATCCATGACAGGACACAGAAAACCTAATATTGGACCCATGTGAATCTGAGTGGGCCCTTCTCCCACTATCAGGTCAAATGTAGACACAAGTGTGATTTTCTGCATCTCTCTGCCTGAGGGCATTTTTTACTATTCCAGTGCACGTAAGGATTGTTTCTGCAGTTTTGCACATGCAGAAATTTTAATTCTCCAGGAAAGTTCCATAACCAATGTGGTCTGTGAGCTAGTAGATAAATAGCCCAGCTTTTTAACTTTGTCACAGAATAAACCATTATTTATTTTAAAAAGTATGTTAGTGAGATTGAGTCTCAGTTTCCATTACAGGAAAGTGCAAATTATGATATTCTTTATTGTCTTTCCTTTCTTTTTGTCTCATGTTCCCATGTTTTGAAGAGACCTCCCAAGTAAAATTCTTAAACACAAATCCACGTGTTAGCTTCTAAATTTGGAAGACCACAAACTTGTGTAAAAATATCATACTTTCAGTGGTAACATACAGACTTAGTATTTAGCAGTTTCATCTTCTGGGTTGTTTCTAATGCCAGTTTTCTTAATAACATCACCTGTTCAGCTGACACTCTGTAGGAAATAAAATTTGAGAGCTCCTGATTCAATAGGATCTCAGAGAAGAGTAAAGGGAAAGGATCCAGGGAACAAAATCACTGTCTAGGTGAGAGTGACATGCCTTGGATACATTCTATTCTTTTTTTTAAAATTAATTTTAGATTCATGGAAAAATTAGATGAAGTTACAGAGATTTTCCATATACTTCTTTCTATATATTCATACATAGTCTCCATCCATTATGAAAATCCTCCATTTCTTAAAATTGATGAATCTACAATGATACATCTTAATCACCGAAATTCACAGTTTACATTAGGGTTTATTCTTGGTGATGGGCATCCTATAGGTTTGGCCAAATATGCCACAATTATAGTATGATTCATAGTATTTCCACCATTATATTGTCATAATACAGAAAGTTCTAGTTAATTCCGTGGGGAAAAAAAAAGAAAATGCATGCAGAATGGGAAAGAAGATATCAAACTGTCACTGAGACTTAAAGAAAAATGTGCTAGGGGATTTCTGGGAAAGATTTTCAACTTTGATTTTAAAAGAAGGCCTTGGTTGTAAAAGTCAATTTTCTTTCTATCCTTGGCCTTTCAACCTTCAGATAATGGCATGAGATGACGTGATATTTAGCATCATTTCAGGCATCCTGAGACCACGAAGGACAGTCTAAGGAAATACACATTTGTCAACCTAGATCACTGAAGAGCTAATCAGACCTAGCATCTACCTGCTTAGGACTTTTTGATCAGAAAGTCAATTATATGTCTCTATTTTATAAGCACTTGTTCTCTTTGAGGTATTATATCTCATATACAAGACTTACTTAAGCATAATTTACAGAAAATCCTTAGCTATATTTAAAAAATTTTATAAATTATAATAAAAACAAATATACAAATTAGTATTAGCAGTTAAATAAGTATGTTTTCATTTGTCATAGAAACAGAAAGAATAATTTTTAAAAAAACTCCAATCAATAGAATTAAAAACAGGGAGACCATAGGACAAATTTATCAAATCAAATCATGACTGTTTAAAGATCAATAAAAGGTACAAATCTTTAAACAGATGGATCAAGAAAACAGAAGGGTGGCACAAACTACGAAAATCTGTAATGAAAAAAGGAAGTCACTATAGATTCTAAAGATATTTAGAAGACAATAATGACATACAATAAACAACTTTATACCAATAAATTGAACAACTTTGATGAAATGAACACAGGCCTTAAAAGATACAAGCTATCAAAGTTATTCAATAAGAGAAGGCATTATATAAACTTTTACATATGTTGATGAAATTGAATTTTTAGTTAAAAATATTACAGTAAAGAGAACTGAAACTCAAGAGGCATCAGTGATAAATTGCACCATGTATGTAAGGGAAGAAATATTACCAATTCTACACAACCACTCCTAGAACAGAGAAGATAGGAATTAAATCACAGTTCACTTTATGAAACCAAGATGACCCTGACTCCAAAAATCAGAAACTACAAGAAGGCAAACAACAGAGTAATATACTGTGAAAACATAAACACATAAAATCTTTTCAAATATTAAAAACATCAAATCCAGTGCTATATAAATATGAAAATATATTATCACCAATCCACTTATATATAAGGCAGCCACTAACTGTAGGACTAAAATAAAGCACCCGTGAAAGTTTTGCCCTCACATGGTAGTACTGAGATGCAGACTTTGTTTGTAGGGCACTGCCATGAATCACATTGCAGAGAAGTCTGTGGTGTTCTACCTGAGGAATGTGCTGGAAATCCACACTCTCATATGCCAGCAAAATCTAGACATGGGGGTAGGTTTCCAGAGGAACTCCACTACAAAACTTCTTAGGGGAATATCAGGGGAACTTTGGTATGCTCTGCACCAGGGTGCAAAACCCTGAATCAAGAGGAGATGAACAGTCTGAGTTCCAGAAACATCACTCATGCTATAGAATTTGGGCACTAGAAAAGGCATATGTTAAGGACTTGCTGCTGGAAATTTATGTCTTATGTTAGGAACCTGGTACCAGAATATCTGCAGAGTCAGTAGGAATTTGTGCTGGAAATACTATCAGCGATACAAGACAATGCTGCAACAGGACATGCAAATACTCTAGGAGCTAGGTTCTGGATAGTTAAACCTTGCTCTGAGAACCTGGTTCAGTAGAAGTTACACATGCTATAGAAGTTTGGTGCTGGAAATATCATCTCTGCAGAACCCAGATGCTAGAGAAATGTACCTGTTAGGAAACTGGCATTGAAAACACCAAATGCAGAAACCTGGTGCACATGAAGTTTCTCTTTTCCCAGGATCCTGCAGCAAGGATTGCATTTCTAACACCAAGATCCTATGCTGTAACACGTGTATTGGAGACATTGTCCATGCTTCACCTGCTGGGAGATGCATTATTCACCGCAAGTGCTCTACACTGGAGAAACTAAACTTACACATTAGGAGTTGAGTGTTGGAGAATACAAGACCCAGGATGCAGACGTTATTTTCTTATTCAATGTCTGCAGTACTTTTTTTTGACCAAGCTTAAAAGCTTAACAACTAGCAAATGGAAAATATTTGAGTTGCCCAGATCCATTTTCCCAGAGGAGGGAAAAATAGGAGAAATTTAATGCAGTCTACTCAAATACTATACTTACGAGTTTAAAATATTTTTGAGATAAACTAAAGACATAAGTAAATAGAGAGATACGGTATATTGGTGGATTGTGGCAGATAATATTTTTATGATTTAATTTTTCCCAGTTAACGTAAAGATTCAATGCAATCACACTAAAAATTTTAACAGAATTTTACAGAAGTTGTAGGTTGATCCTAATATTTATAAGAAAATGTAAATGGCCCCAGATAACAAAGTAGTTCTGAAAAAGGAGATGAAAATAGTAGGATTTACACAGCCTAATTTCATGATCTATTATAAAATAACAACTAATGTAGTTCACTATTGTTGAAGAATAGACATATGTTATTAGAACAGTAAAGAAAGTTGAGAAAAAGAAAAAAAAATCATTTTGGAAAATAATGTTAGAAAAAACTGTATATTCAAGTAAAGAAACAACCACAGAATCAAACTTAAAAAATGCTTTGATTTTTATATTGTGCTGTAGACACAAGCTAATTTAAATGCTATAGTTTCTAGATAATGTATATAAGAGAAATCCTCACAAACTTGGGGTAGGCAAAGATTTCTCAGGCAGGATAAAAATAATCAGTTAATTCAAAAATTAGACAATGAAAATTGTTTTTTATAAATACTGTTAAGAAAATGCAATGGTAAGCCATAAAGTGAAAGAAGGTAATTGTTATATTTGTTAGAATATGACAAGAGCTCTTTAACCTCAGTAATAAGAAGACATAAGAAGCTGGTTGAAATGGCAAGGGATTAGAATCTTTAAAAATAAATTTATTATATTTATATTGTTGAAAATCCTTCAACAATATAAAAGAAGAAATACTGACACACTCAAAAATATAAGTGAATCTCATAAACGCTATGATGAGTGAAAAAAGACAGACTTTATTTATATGAAATTCTGAGAGCATAAAACTAAAAAGATAGAAAAATTGCACAGAAAGCAGATAGATTATTTTTTAGGGCATAGGATGGGAGTGACTGACTTCAGTTGGTAGGTAGGAATTTTTGAGATGATGGTTTCATGGATACTTATATTTGCCCAAACCCTTTGAACTATACACTTAAAAAGACTTACAGCTATAAAGATTATTAACAAAAAAAGGGTTTTACTTTTTTCATGATTAAGACTTCTTTACTCCTCAGAATATCCTTTCTGCATGTGTTTTTCCAAAAATATTTCTGAGCCCAGTCATTAAGACAGAGCAGCCTATGTTTATGTCATGTTTATGCCATATCCCAGAATGCACTCTCTGCTGTAACACATATTTTAATCCCTTTATTTCTGGAGCTTTGTTTTGCTCATCCAGGATTTTCTATAAGGTCTTAGGTATCAAATATGGGCATTAGTTTTTGCAGGCAAGAACAGCAAAGATATAAAAGAAACAATCACCTAAAGAATTTAGACATGACTGTTTAGTTTTCCATTAGTAGGAGAAAAGGAAATCTCTATGTGGAATCAAGTGTGGTACCTGAGCAAGAGGAAGACCTTATTCAATAAGAAAAATACTGTGGTGTCTGTGTTATTTTTGAGAAATTTTAATATATGGAGTACATTTTTAAATTATTATATCACAAATCCTTAAAATAATACTATGTTCTTATATTTAAAGAGGTATTCTTTAAGTATCTGAGAAATTCAATTATTCATAACTCAGTCTGGAACAGTGACATATAAGAATTACACTAAGGCAGGGTTTTTAATACTTAAATACATTGTGGAGAGCTTGATTTATCAAGGCATAAAAATATGATTAAATCAACAATGGCTGCTATGTGTGAAGTTAACTTACCTACATCTGGTCAGTTTACTCAATAAATTAGAATCACACAGACTAACACAAATGAAAGGTAATATGTTTTAGCAAAGTAAGCATAGCAGAAAAGTCAGGTGATTAGAATTATATACTTCGTTAAAATCATGGATATGCCATAGTCGATTCACCTTTTCAACCTAATGATGTGATCCAAAGATACATGATGACAAGCAAAATGTTAATCATGAACTCTCAGGATTTTACTAGAACTCTCTTTGATAAATATGAAAAAGAAATATTATTAATAGGAACTAGTTTAGACGTGCTCTTAAGGTACACTGGTTTTCTCATATCTGGTAGAGGAGGTACCCCAATACTTCTACCCATGGGTTACCTCTTAATTATGAAAATTACAGAGAGGCCGAATGGAATGGAAGTGACAGGACCTCCTGTAATTGCTTCTTTCCACCGGCGATACTAATTCTGAACAGGTGGCAGGAAAATGGTGGATATTGGAGTGTTGAATTCCTTCAGGCAAGTGGGTAACATAAGCAAGGCAAAAAAATGCACCTTGATAAAATCCCTGTTCTTTGTGTTATTTAGGGATGAGAAAAAAAGAGAAATCTGTTTTTTTTTCAAGCTTTTAACTGTCAGATATTATGTCAGATAAGAAGTGGAATTAGGTAGAAAATTACTAGATTTATGAAAATTCAAAATTTTGATACAGTGCTGTATTGGTTATCTTAAAATAAATAGCCACTCATAAACTGCTGATGGGAAAGGGATGATACAATTCCTATGGTTGAGAACGTAGCAGTAAGTATCAAATTGACACAGCAAGCCGATTTCTAGGAATTCTCTGGAAATTATACCTTCAACACAATAAAATAAAACCACAGTTATTAATTATAATATCATATATAATGTCTAACTCTTGGAAATAGTCATAATGCTTACATATAGAAATTAGCTAAATAAAGTAAGGTACATTCATACAACTCAGTACAACGTATTACTAAAAAAATGAAAAAGGTTTTCATAACTGTTAAGGAACAAAATCAAGAATTCCACTTCTGGGTATATACCCAAAAGAACCCAACATGCTAAATCAAAAGAATATATTTATGTCTGTATTCATTGCAGCATTATTTACAATAACCAAGATATGAAAACAAACCAAGTGCAAATCAATAGACAGTGGATAACACTATTGTGGTACCATTTGTGACAATATGAATGGATCTAGAGGGTATTTTGGTAAGTGAAATAAGTCAGTAAGAAAAAGACAAATACCATACGATTTTACTTACATGTAGAACCTGAAGAATAAAGTAAACAAACAAAATTGAAACAAACTCATGGATTCAGAGAACAGAGAGATATTTGTCAGATGGGAGAGAATGTAGGGGACAGGGTAAAAGAGGTGAAGGGATTTAGGAGAACAAATTGGTGTTACAAAGTAGTCACGGGGATGTAAAGTGTAGTATATAGAATATAGTCAACAGTGCTGTAATAACTACTTGTGGTGCCAGGTGGGCACTGGAAATACCAGCGGGATCACTTTGTAAAGTATGGCTGCCTTACCGCTATGCTGTATACTTGAAACTAATACAAAATAATATTGAATGTAAATGAGAATTGAAAAATACAATGTACAAAAAGTATATTTTTTAGATAACAAAGGAAAATCCAAAGCAGTCTAAGCAGTGTGCTGTCTTTTATTTTAAACGACCACTTTGGTAAAAATAAGCAGAGGAATGATAAGCCAGAAGTTATGACATTGGGTACCTAAGGGGAATGGTGGACAGGGATGTGGGAGATATAATGAGGTAAGTTTTTAATTTTGAAGTAATGTTACTAATTTATAGATTTTAACATAATACAAATTAACAAAGAATGAGAGAAAAAATTTAAAACTGCATGCAAAAAGAAACAAAGGAATCAAATGTATATCTAATGATAACATAAACACAGGGCAAAAAGAAATTAGTTAAAACCAGTAACACTGATAGGTAACCTCAGTCATCCTCCACCCCCCCAATAAAGAACCTCATATATATTTTGATCTAAACATTAGTTTGTAGTATGTTGGTGTAACACTTCTGAGTCAATTTTTAGCAAATAGGTAAATATATTCATATTTTTGGAGACAAGTGTTTCACTGTGAGAGAAGAGGAACACATATGAAATGGTGAAAGTTTATACTGAAATTAGATGTATAAGAATAAATGTATAATTTAATAAAACAAAAATTATGTACATATACATGTGTATATATGTATATTATGTATGTACATATATAGATACACATATGATAATATACAAATATGTACATATATAAAATTTCAAAACAATATATAAGGCAGCTTGAAGAGTTTTAAATTGGCAAAATTAGGGACAATTGGAACATCGTACAGATAATGATGTTTTATTTTAAAAACTGAATAAAAATCCAGTTTCAGATCTCTGGCTGGTGTGGCTCAGTGGATTGAGTGCTGGCGTGCAAGCCAAAGTGTTTCCGGTTCAATTCCCAGTCAGGGCACACACATGATTACAGGCCAGGTCCCCAGTTGGGGGTGCATGAGAGGCAACCACACGTTGATGTTTCTCTTCCTCTCTTTCTCCCTCACTTCTTCTCTCTCTAAAAATAAATAAATAAAATCTTTAAAAAAATACTGATTAAAAATGAAATCTCTTAGTCCTTATTGAGATTAAAAATGTAATACAATTGCTCCATTGATATATGCATGGGTTCACACGGTAGCTTGATCTTTTAGACTGTGTATGAAAAAATGAATTAAGCTCTGTTTTATCAGGCCTAAGCTGAGTGTAATTGATCCAAGGCTTCTCTCTGAAGGCACATGCCATAAATGAGAGGAATCATTTCTTCTAAGTGTTCTGTAATTAAAACAGGAATGCCATGTGTGCTCAAACCTCATTTACATAACTTTTGTAGCAGGACCATTTCAACATAAAAGCAGGCATTTTTAAAAAAAATATTGATTTTTTTTTAGAGAGAAAGAGAAAGAAACATTGATTTGTTGTTCCACTTATTTATGCATTCATCAGTTGCATCTTGATGTGCTTCACATTTACCTACACTAAAATTCAATCAGTTTGCTCACTGAAGAAAGTGACAGACTTTATTTAAATTTTAAGTCTTTCTCCTTCCCTCTCCCTTCTCCCTCCACCCTTTCTCCATCTGTGAATTTAGTTTATTCGAAATCTTTTTTATATAATCTCTCTTCATGTACATAAGTACTGTAGATCTGAAAGTTCAGGGAACTGGTATTAGGATGCCAAGTGGTTTTTTTGTTTGTTTGTTTGTTTGTTTTCCTTTGATATGCATTGAACTAGTTTCTGGGCATGTGAAATTACAACTTTGATGGTCGTTTTGCCTGACCACTGACATTCCTGGAAACTTTGTTGAAGCTTGTGGCCAAGGAGAGTGCACTGTTAGCTCCCTGAAGGAGGTAAGGTAACAAATGCTTCCCCTGCTTTTCTTTTTGGATCAAAAGAATGTTTCATATATTTGTTCCTCACTGAATATTGAAATTTAGACACCCAGAAATCACACACTGATCCCTTTCAATAAAGTGTTCTCAGGGCAAACTATCCATTTCTGTTGTGTTCCTAGGGCAAAACTTTCAAAGAACTTTGAAGTGCTGATTAGCCTTACAATAGGCAAAGGTCTTTGAGAACAAACCTGCCCTTGCCTTCCAGGGTCAGGAGCACTGTGATAGCGTTATCAAAGACAAAAGGCGCTTAAATACAGCTGTCAGTCCATTCTGGCTCTAAACTGTCAAACCTGTTTACACAAAAGTTAAACTTTTACCAAAGCAGACCAACTGCATTTTTCTTTTCTTTGCAGGCTTTTTGTACATTACTTTCTGTGTTCACTTTTGTTTCTTTCTCTGGACTCTCCTTTTGCATTTAGCTGTACAAAGACCTGACCTCTCCTCATTTATATTTCGCAATATTAATTATAAACACAACTTTGTCCCAATTGTTTACTGAGATAGGACTTGATATGATCCTTACTATATTTTTTAAATTATATATTAATGAGATTAAACCTGGACAACCAGTAAAGAATCTCACGAGTTTCTTGTTTGGTTTTTTGTTTTTGTATCTGGGCTCTCAATGATTGTTACTTATTTTATTTTACTATAGTAAGAACCTACCCAGTAAAATGTAGAACTACCCTATAAAATAAAGTCACATATATAATGTTGAAAGGGTCTATTATTATAGGTCTTTCCCTTTAAAGATAATAATACAAGTTGCTAATAACCAAATTTATCTGAACAATAATTGATACTACAACAGAGTAAAAATAGCTTACCTTATTGTGAATATATTTGCAATTCTGTATTTACTTAAAGTATATATGTTAAGTCATACTCAGTGTAAATATAAATCAACTATCCGCCCAGCAGTGCCCTACTGTTACGGAACCAGCCAGTGCTGTTCTGGAACAGCCATGGTGTTCAATCGCCTGCTGCCAAGAAGCATGACTCCCAAAGAAGAGTTTGGTGAAAAAGGAAAGGGGGTGTTTATGCTTAAAGCTTACACAGATTTAGAATAATGGCAGGTTTCTGCCGTTAAGTCCCTCTCCCTTTGAAAATGTCCACAAATAGTCCAGCCGCCCTCTGCCAAACCAGGCAGAGTCAGGGTGGCCGGCAGGCCCCTGAAGCACCACCAGCTTTGCCCAAGTCTTCTGCAGACAGACTTCAAGGCAGGCCACCCAGGCAGACTTCCAGTCAGACCTCCCGACCTCGTGGCAGCCCCCTCTAATTTAAACGCTCGGCTCAGAGCTTCCTGCGTGACATAATATCCGGCTCTTCCTTGTGGTGCGTTAGTGCCTGCCATTTTCGTCAGCTCCCCAGTGTCTTTGACCCTTTTTTGGCTGCCGTCTCTAGTCAGGACAAGAGTTCCTAGCGATGCACAGCCATCTGCCCCCCTGCACCCCACCCCCATGCCGCAGCTCACTGCACGTTCTCACAGTCACTGTACATAATTCTGCAGCTTCCAAGTTCTTCCTTTCAGGAAGGCACGGCCTGTTAACTCGCCTTTGTTATGCAACGTGTCTTCAATGCTGTACGTTCTGCTCTGTTCCCTGCCACCAATCCTGTGGGGGGTGTTCTATTATCAGGAGACCCATGCTCTGCACCCAGTGACACCACCGCAAGGGTCTTCCCATCACCATTCTCTAAGAGATGTTCTGTTCATCACACTGCACATTTTGAGCTTCAGTGATTAACAAAATGAAAACAGTAAAGAAAAGAATAGAATCTTGAAATCCAGAAATTAAAGAAAAGGTTGAATAAAAATAAAAATCAAATCTAGCCATATAACAAAGGTTAGGAGGAAGGAGGAGAAGAAAAATGTAAAAGTTACACTGCAGGGTTTGCAGTAGATAGGTGTTAAAAACTGAAAAGTTTGAGAGCAAGGTGTAAGGAGAGATGACAGGGGAACTTTAACCCAGTAGAATAAATGACATTTTTCATTATTTCAGAGAAATACAACCAAGGAACTTGAGACTTTTTCAAATGAGTGAAATGTGAATGTTTCTGCCATTATTAAACTAATTTGTGTTCATTTCTCTATTTAAAGCAGGTTCAGCCAAGTGACCTCCATGCCACTTTTCCCCCTAGGATAGGACAAAGAGTATAAGATTCATATATCTCTAAATATAGGTATTGTTGGGAAGAGAAAGGATTTATTAAATCAATGCATTTCCTATTTAATTCATCAAATATTAAAATGAGAAGATCAAAATTAGAATTCTCTCAAGGTGAATGTGGGGGCCCTGTAGTGTGGGGTCCCCTGAGGATCTGTCCAGGGCAGGTGGCCCAGGACTATGTCATCGTACACGTGCACTTTAGCCCCCAATGACTGAAGTCCTGGCATGATCCCACTAATGTCTAAGCTGGTATAAACCCCCTGTGACCAGCAGTAAGTGCGTGCGCGCCAGCAATAAAGCTGCTGCTGCTGTGTGTGTGCGTGCGTGTGCCAGCGATGCCGGCAATAAGGAGCTTGCTGCCTGCTTCCTTGCCGTGTGAAGTGCAGCTCCTGTGTCTACTTCTCGTTCGTTCTTCCGTTTGGTCATCTCACCACTGAAACCTGCCCCAGCTGAACAACTGCGCTTTGACAGTGTAAAAGACATACCACGTTTACCTTGGAAACTCGGTCCTGATATGTCTCACACTAACATGGAATGTTTTCATGTCGCATTAATTTTTTTTTTAAATGTGCTGAACCAATTTGGTCCTAAGATATTTTAGAGAAAAGAAAGTGTGACAATATGTGAAGTGCCAAAGTCATGTTCTTTTACCTTCCTGTGATTTCTTCCTATCACTAGTGGTATTAATGAATTAATTAGTTTAATGGAAAGCAGGACCTTTACCTAAAATGGAAATATTTGCTAACAGGTAGACTTGTGTGTCAGTGTGTGTGCAGGTATGTGTCTGTGTTTACTTATCTAAATGGTTTGGTTTGATGTTCCAGGAGATGTTCCCATCCCACATTTATATCACTGTTTAATTTGGGAAATCATAATCACTATCTCTAAACAATCTTTTCCTAATTTTTTTTTCCCTTACTTTCTCTGATGTGAGCAGTGATCACAACCCCTCAGGGAGCTACACACATTGTGGTGAGTTCTAACACATCAGTGACAAAGAGAAAATCCTAAATATTTCCAGAGGGAAAAATGCTTAATGCTTAAAAAGTAGTATGAAGAATAAATACAGCAATGCTGAATGCCACTACAAGGAGGAGAATTATTTTAAACATATTACAGATTGAACTTAGAATTACTTACATAGTAAAATAATTACTTAAAAATAACAGTGAAAAGTTCAAAATAAAAGGAATAATTAGAAAATTTACATGCAAGTTCTTTATTAGGTGGACTTTAGAGGAATTATTTAAGTGAAAGAACAAATGAATCTGAGAAGGCATCAATGGGATATGGGAAGTAAGAGAAAATATTTTTTATTGAAGTGTGTGATTACCTTGATAAGATTTTCAGAAAAAGTAGGAAAGAAAAAAGAGAATGAATTTATTCATAAAATTAGTAATTCCACATGATACTAATAATTGGCCAATGTCTAGGAGTAGAAAACAAAGAAATTGCGTGTGTGCTAAAGAAATTGTGTGCTTTCTTGCTTGTTAAGGATATTTAGATATTGAATTCAAATTTGTTTTAGGGAAATAGGCAAAGAAGTCTCTGATTTTCTTTTATGATAGTGCTAACCCTGACCCAAACTGTGACCCTAACCGGATTATACTGCTCTGTAGGTTGAAAGTTTAACATGTAGGTTTTTAATCTCTGAAGATGTAAATTTTTGGGGGGGTGGAACAGATATTTCAAAAGAATATGGTTTATGGTACTATAAATTATGTCTTATAAATCAGAATTTCAGAAAAACATGTAAACTTCAAAAAGTGATGGCTGGAACTTCACTTTGCCTTTCAAATATTTTACAAATTTTCTCTTTTGACCAATTTTAACCTAAAACTCAATAGTGAAGAAGATTTTGTAGACTATTTTTCTAACTTACATAAACTGATACTATTTGAGCACTAAATAATTTACCTTCATATTATTCTTAAAAATCTATATATTTTTATTTTCAATATTAAATTCACCTTATTTTATTTTAGAATTGTACTTTTTAAAATGCCCATAATATTTAATATTTAATTATAGAGCTATGTTACTATTATTAATTTTAAGCATTTTTAACATGCCACAGGTGCACTTTGAAATGACCTATGTTAATATTATACACATTATTAGCTTTATTCATTGACATACTATGGCTCAAAATAATTATCCTGGTCAATTAATCAGGTAAGATTTTAAATGAACACTATGCTTTATGCATCAAACAAAATGATCAACTTATAACATTTCAAAATAGAATGTCATTCAACATTGTTAGTCATTAAGAAAATGCAAATTAAACCACAAGTTACTTCATACTCACAAGTATAGCTATAATCAAAAAGACAAACAAAAACATATGTTGTTGAGGATATGAAGAAACCAGAATGCTTATCCATTGTTGATGAAAGTGTAAAATAATGTGACCACCCTAGAAAATATTTTCTAATTTTCTCTAAAACCTAAAAATAAAACTACCATATGATCCAGTAATTTCATTCTGAGGTATTTCTCAGAGATAGATGAAAATATGTCACCAAAAATACTTGCATGGAGGTGTTTTCAGCAGCTTCATTCATAATAGGGAAAAATTGTAAACACAATAAGAAAAGCTATAAATGTCTATCATCTGGCTAATGTTTAGATAATATACAGATATCCAAGGTATAAAACACTATTTAAAAGAAAGACGCATTTATAAGAAATTTCCACAAAAAGCAAGGAAGAGACAAAAGTAGATTATAGTTGCCTAGGTCTGAACAGGGAGCAAGAATTAACTGTAAACGGGTAAGATAGATAAAAATGTTCTGAAACTGACTTATGGTAATGATTTAATCACTCACTAAAATAACTATAAATTCTTGAATTGCTCATAAAATGGTTACTTGTGATATGTAAAATATACTTCAGTAAAATTGTTTAAAAATTAAACAATTATGCCTAGAATATTTTTATATTGTATTTCATTTTTCTTTCTTACATCAACTGTGTCAAGATGGAAATGTTAAGGTTTTGAAGAAAAATGAAATCCTGCCATTGTAATCAACACTCATAATTACACCAGAATCAGTCTCTACATCATTTGTGCATTGATAGGAAGACACCACTACATGTACACTTACATGGAAAAAAAATCCTCCAACAGTACAACAATATTAACACTGAAAATGGAATGTATTGGGTACAAATTTTATCTCTATAAAGATGGTAAAAATCCACTACCCATATCATCTTGATATTAACAGTTAAAATATTCAAGAAACTTCTAAAAGAAACAAGAGAAAAACTGGTAACTGAAGGAATATAAACAAAAAGTATGAATAAATAGGTCACGGGGGCAAAAATAACAAGTAAGTGAAGGCTAAAAAAAATGTATTTTAAAACAATCCTGAAAAATCATTTCTTTAATTTTAATTTTAATTATTTATTCATAGTAAAGCTTTTTATGTTCAAAATCTCTTTTTGCATTGTTGCATATAGGTTTTTTCATATTTTATATGCTTTTGGGGTTTTTTTATGGGAAGATTATTTAGATATTTAGCTTAGTGATACTTTATATCAGCCAATACACATAACTTATAAATCAATTTACATTATATAAAATAATTTTTGGTTTTGCCTGAAGTTTTCAAAGTCATGTAATCCCACCTATACCACATGGTATCAAAACTTAGTAACTGTCTCAAAACCCATGCAGATTTTCTATTCATTTGTTATTCTACTCTTTGGGCATATTATAGTATACACATTTATGATTTGTCTAATAAAAATAACTAAACAATTAACATTTACAATTGTTTCCTTCATAAACTAATTTAATATTTTATTCATTAATTTTTAACACTTCAGTGAAATAGCAAAGATAAAGAACTGTAATAATAAGACATGCACTGAAATCTGTCAGTTCTGAGCACACTGCTGATCTATCTTTTACTCCTAAAAACATATTGTCCTCTCTAGGCTTGAGTTAGTTTTTCTAAATAAGGAATGATATAAGGTTTCTCAAATGTTTAAATGAATTACATATTAATTAAACTTATATTAGTGGCCAGTAGTACATTTTGAAAATTAAATAATAGTAACTTTATATATATGTATACGTGTGTGTGTGTGTGTATATGTGTGTATATATATATATATATATATATATAATGTAACTCAATAAAATAAAATATAGGTACATATCTAGTGTGAACTTGGGATCGTGCTTTTGTATGTTGTGCAGTAATCAGTAGTCCTTAACTTCAATTTTGTTTAATTCTACAAATTTTGGAAATTTGTTTATAATAATGTATGTGGAATAAAAAATATATATTTTTTATTTATTTTTAGAGAGAGGGGAAGGGAAGATAAAGAGAGGGAGAGAAACATCAATATGAGAGATACATCAATTGGTTGCCTCTCATACGTGCTCTAAACAGAGACCGAACCCAGGCATTTGCCCTGAATGGGAATCGAACTGGCAATCTTTGGCTTTGCTGGATGATGGCCAACCAACTGAGCCACACCAGTCATGGCTGTGTGTGGACTTTCTGAAGAATATTTTGTACTCCTCGTTTGCCCTTAACCATGTTGTTCTAATATTTGTATAGAATTTGTATTAATTTTTACAACAATATATGCCATCATATTGAGAAATTGATATGCTATTGCTTGCATTTATGTTATGGAATTTTTATACTGATAAATTGTCAAAAATGATTTGTATTCATATGTATTATGCTTATATTTATATATTGGAAACAATTTCAGTATAAATGTTTTTGAACATGAATTTTCTTATCAGAATTCTTTAAAAGCTGAATACTTTAATCTTATGAAATTCTATTTTACATAAAGGTATCCTTTTATTTATTTATTTTTAAAGAGAGGGGAAGGGAAGGAGAAACAGAAGGAGAGATACATCAGTGTGTGGTTGCCTCTCATACATCCCTACTGGGGACCCTGGCCTGCAACACAGGCATTTGCCCTGACTGGGGAATTGAACCCGCAACCCTTTGATTTGCAGGCCCATGCTCAATCCACTGAGCTATACCAGCCATGGCACATAAAGTTATCTTTTGAAAGCTGTAATTCTAAGTTATAGGATGCGATCTTTGATGTAACTTTAAAGGAGAGATCATGCTGTGACAAAAATAAAATGTGTGAAAATGTCTCATTAATTTGTTCTTTTGTGGTCATTTATATTTGTAGTTTATACAATGGGATTATCTTTTAAGCAGAAATTCTAATAATATCTCCTGCTATCTTGACCTAATTAAAATCTTGAAGACAGTTTCTTAAAAATTCCAAATGTGCCTTTAACCTTGAAGGGGTATAGTGGCCAATTATTTTAAGTGTAACTAACAGTTAGAGCCCACACACTGTGTTAACTCCATGTTGTGACAGGGCCTTTTTGCTTCATTAGTGAGAATGGAGAATATGTTAACACAAATCTTAAGTAAAAGACAAAGCTACAAATTTGGTAGTAAATACCTTACTTTATAAAACATGTTAAAAAACATAGCTATTACAAACACCAAACATCTGTATAATGTAGACAAGTAATTACTTACCTTAGAGAGTAATTGGTGAGATTAATGAACAAATATTTTAAAAATATATAAAATAGTAAAAGTTTCCCCAAAATATCAGATCAATTTATATAATTATTAGTATAAAAATATTAATTTTTACATTAGGTCAGCAAATTATGGCAACAATGCAGTTTTATTGTTCCTGAGTCTTTCTAAGAATATAGGTCTTATGTTCAGTAATTTTTTATGTGATGTGTTAATCAAGGTGATGCTGTAGAATATGCATTTCTCTTATTTTACAAATTAAGAGAAGAGTGACTAACCTGTGGAAAACAAATAGTAATAATTAATAATGATGATAATAAGCTGAGCTGGAATGTCAATGTTAATACTCCTGTGTTTTGCCAGTCCTGGTAAATATGAGTAATAATATTGAAAACTACTTTTACTTACGATTTCATGAAAATAAAATAAAAATTTAATGCTAATAAATGACTTCTAATGAAGAATGAGAACTCTACAGTTATTACTTTGAGGTAATAACATAATCTTACATAATCAATTGTAAAACTTTTTGAAAAATATAAGATATTTTTTATTTTTAATCAGTCATAAAGAAGTGTTCTAGACAATGTCAAATCCCACACACAATAAAGCTAGAGTTACATATTAAATATAATTATTATCTATGTATGTGAAAATACAAAGTTCTATTTTATACTATAAAAGGCTTTATATGAACCATTTTAAAATTAAATGGAAATTCTCAACTTTTATGTGAGGTAAAAGTCCTTCTATAGGTTCCTTTAAAGGTTTTACAACAAAAAGCTAAATCTAAAAACAATGCTCCTTAGTCAGTTTCCAAATTAATGATACTTAAAAATCAATAGCTCAGTCAGTCATATACTCCTTTAATATTGTTCAGGCATCTCTAAAACCTTCCATTACTTCATGTATGGAGCTAGAACTCAGGGACCTCCAAATCAAAACATCAGGCAGTCATTAGATTAAAATGAGGATACTTGGAGTTAATTTAGTTTTCCTTGGATTTACCAATTATATATCATGTACCATATATATCATATCCCAAACCTTCTCAATCAGGTTATACAACCAGAAGAAAAATTTGTTATGTGAAGGTAAAAAAAAATCTCACATCAATTTGATCATGTTTATAATAGAACATTTTCTAGTCTTTAAATTTGAATTTTAAATTTAAGAATCATATTATATAAAAACATAAATTTTCTCTAAACAAATAATTTTCTCTAAATTATAAGGTCATATGCAATAAAAATTTTTATTTATATTTGATCAATTTTATTGTTTGCTTTCTCATCTTCTACCTCAAGAGAGATTCTCATTATCCTTTCATAAAAAGTATATACTTGCCATTTCGAAAAGAAAAAAAGTTACATTGCTTACTGCTGAAGAAATAATTGAGAAATATGAATTAAAATTAATATATGAGTGAGCTAATTTTAGTTGTGTTGAAATATTTTACTGGTAGTAATTCCATGCCATTCTACTCAATTTGATTGGCTCTGAAATATTTTTAAAAGCATATTTATGAATATTCTTCTGGTAAATGCTTTACATTGGAATAGAAAATGTAGCTGAATAACAGGCTACATGTAGAAATGACTTAGGGAATACAGTTTATGAGTTTCTCATAATAAAAAGTAGGATAAATAATAATAACATGTGTCTGGATGTTCAGGTAGAACACATATTGTATTCAAAATATGCATCAAGGATAATATTTTAATAGCTACTGAACTCTCAACGTTGAAATTGGTTGTTTCTATTTATCAAATACAGTTTATATGCAAGATAAAACACTTCAATCAAAAGTCATTAATTTATCCCCACCCTTTTCTCATAGTGTTTCTTAGAAATCAAAGAGCCAAAAGGAAACATAACATAATTTCTAATAAAACAAATTGATGAGAGGGAACAAAGAGAGGCACAACTCCTTCCCTGTCAAGAATATATGTTTGGGGACAGGACAGTAGTGGTGGAGATGGTACACAACCACTTACACCTGATTCAGGAAGACTCACTAACAGCACATTTTTCACCAGTTATAACCAGTAAAATCATGAAATATTTAACATTGCATCAATGATGGAAGAAAGTGAGAACAGGAAATAGGTACCACTTTCCACAATGATCATGAAAACAAATAAATGGAATAAATATACTGTGTATTTGATAATGAGTGAATAATTAGAACTTTCTATATACTTGGTAGTGCAAAAATGTTGATAATCTGTCTTCTCCAATAAAGGGGGAATGTAAATCAAACCCACAATAAAATACTACTTCATACACACCAGGATGGCTATTTTTAGAATGAAAAAATAATGCAGCCCCAGTGGAGATCAGGGGTGAATTATCATAGGATCCAGAAATTCCACTTACGGTTATATGAGGTCTGTCCAGAAGGTATCCCGCTATGTAATATGAAAAATAGAAACATTTTTTGAAGAAGATAAAAGATACAAGACATTGTACATAGGACAATGACACCTCAGTCCCCTTCTAAGTAGGCACCTAGAGTCCTCACACAGTTCTCCCAATCACCATCAACTACCCTATCATATTTTCTTGAATCTCATCAATGGTTTGAAATCTCATCCCTTTCAAAGGTGATTTTAGTTTTGGGAAAAGCCAGAAGTCGCAGCGTGCCAAATCTGGGCTGTAGGAGGACTGAGTCACCTGGGTGATTTGATGTTTTGCCAAAAATCTCTGCATGAGACATGATGCATAAGTGTGTGCGGTGTCATGAAGAAGCTGTCAGTCACCATAGCTGCAGAGAGATATAGTTGCCCATAGCTGCAGCCTTCTGAATTATCTGAATAGTTTCAGTGGAAGAATATTCAAGCTTAAAACAAAATTTGATGCAGATTTTTTCTGTACTCGGTCATTTTGAATGTGACAGTCACACATTATACATGCTCGCTCATTGACACCTACCAGTCCCACTGACTAGTATGGTGAAGTTGTCATTGCTCATGGAATCTCATTCCAGTCTACTCTCCTTGTCGACCAGGTTACATCGATGTTGTACAAACCATTGTTGTTATATTAACAATAGCTAGACTTTTTCCATACAGGTTTTGTATATTCCAATTATTTGAAAGAAGGGATTTAAATAGATATTTATACATTTACGTTGATCGAAACATTCTTCACAATAGCCTTAAGCGGACGCGACCTAAGTGTCCATCAATGGATGAATGGAGAAACAAAATAAGATATATGATTCCTGTAGAATATTATCCAGTCTTAAAATTGAAGGAAAGTCTGATACATGTTACAACATCAATGAACCTTGGAGACATGATGCTAAGTGAAATAAGCCAGTTGCAAAAGGGACAAATGTTGGTTCCACTCCTCTAAGGTATGCAGAACACACAAATTCATTGAGGTATAAACTGCAGCAGTGGTTCTCAGAGGCTGAGGGGAGGGGACAACAAGAAGCTAGTGGAAAAAGAGTAGAGAGTTTCTGGAGATGGATGGTAATGAGGGCTGCAAAAACAATGTGACTATGCTTAATACCACCAAACTCTACACTTAAAATGGTAAGAATAGTACATTTTATGTTATGTATTTTAACCACATGTTTAAAAAAAAGAGCGAAAAGGAACAACACATGCCCAGGGACTTTTCTGTTTTCTAATTAAAATTGTAACTCCTTTTGGCATTCCAAAAGCCATACATTATCTGGTCCTTGCTTGCCTCATTAAGCTAACTTCTTAATTTGGTCTTTCTTTTCATAATCTTGTCTTTGTTTTTGGTACTTGGAGATTTCTTTCTGTTTTATGTTCTTGGTTGTTATTTTCTCTCCCTTAAGCACTAATTTTTTCTGGGTGGTCATTCAGTTGGTTCATTTTTAATTTTTATTCTCTGCTAAAATACTATTTATACAGGAGGGCCATCATGATCAACACCCTCTCCCACTCACACACACACACACACCAGTCTCCCACCTCACATATGGAACAGCACATGTCTCATGGTGCCTAGCGTGTTTCTCTACAGAGTTCACCACAGTGCAAACTGGCTTTCATTTTTCCCCTTTTTTATTGATTGTTGTTTTCTCCACTTGAATACTATTACCAAGTCCTGAAAATCTTGTTTATCTCCTTTAATACAATATCTCCAAATTTAAAAATAGACTGTCAGCTAACATATTTCATAAAATATATGTTTTATAAGTGACCTTATTTGCTACAGGTTTTTTTTTTAATGTATCAAACCCATGTTAGTCCCTTTTTTTTTTTTGAAAAGCCTTTTAACATACTAATTTCTATTAACTTTAAACTAAAAATAATCTCACAGATTTATGTGTTTCTGGGGTTTAGCTACTTATTTTTAACTGACAGTCTTTCAATTATACTTTCAAACAAAAGTTTGATCTAATTTGCATTAAGCTTTTAATATGAATGTGAGGACTTGAAATTAATGCTAGATTTTATTTTAAATAAAGTCTGATTTAATGTTCTCATCTCTTTAACATACTAATCTACAGAACACATGCAAATAATTTATTTTACTTACAATGCATTATTAAAATGACATGAAAATTGATTCTGCCTGATTAAATGTGTATAAATACAATTCTTATAAGACTACCTTTTCAGGAAGAAATGGGTAAAACATCTTTTCTAAAAGGAATAGTACTGAGAAACTATGTTTCCTGTTTGCCAGTTTGAAATGGAGCAAATCTAACAACAGCGATATCAGAATCTGGTCACAAAGTTATGTCAATGGTTATATACTTCAAATCTATGTAAATACGATAGCTCAGGCAAAACAACAGTAGTGATTGAATTGTGGAGAACTAAAGATCGTATAATTTAACTACACTTATTTCTGACTGTTACAAATATTCTACTCATCAAGTAAAACTGGACTATAATGTATTCCATTATATTTATAAACTTATATACCTAAGTTAATCAAAAAATTAATAGTACTTTCTACATACTTGACACATGGTGAACATGCTACATAACAAATGTGCTACAGGGCCTCATTTTATTATGCACAACAGCACTTGGATACTACGACATGTTGTCATTCTTGAGAAATGCACTAAATGAAGTCTATCTTATGTATGAGTATTTTAATAAATCAATTGTCCGTATTCTTAAAAACTGTTAAATTATTTAGATGACAAGTAGGACATTTGTTCATCTTAGAAAGTTTTCCATTATTTTTCTTTAATGCTTCTCAATTCACTTTTGTTCTAAGATATTTCAAGAAAAATTGAATTTTGCCTATTTATTCTGGCAAATTGCTAAAAATTATCCAAGTTTTAACTGCTGGTAAGTGATGAAACTCTATTAAATGCTAAAAATAAGATTTTAACACTAGTTATTTTCTCTCATAGATATTTAGTATAATAACATCACTTTAAGAAAATGTCTTCTATTTTTCCTTCTTGTAAAAGAACTGTCCATAATTATTTCTTATCTGTCTGTGTAAGATTTATAAAGCAGCTGCCTGTCATACCTAGCAGACAAAACAATATTTTCAGTGTCTCTTATGCTGATATATTAAAACCTCAAAGAGTGAGGAAAATTCATGGAGATTCTAATGAATATTGTGATTTTAAAAATATAATGCAAGCCTATACTTAACAAAACTTGTGAACATCTGTGTCTTAAATTTTAAAATATCATGATATTTAACAAATGGATAGCATGATACAATAGCTCCTATTTCAATTGCATCACTTCCAAATTTTAAGATATATTCAAAAATGTAAATAAAATTTAACAGTAAATATTACATATGTATAATAGAAAAGGTCCACAATATATTCCATTATACCTGTATGCTTATATATCTAGAAAAAAATTAACAGAATATATATTATATTTATTTATAACACAGGTATTTATATATTATCTAATATGCTATATAATATATTATATAGTATACATTTATATATAATATATTATGTATTATAAATTTATATATAATATATAAACATGATATATAATATATAGTATATATTTCATATATATCTAGAAAATTAATATTAGAGCCCAGTAAGCTCATTGTATGTTGAAAATGCTGTAAGTTAAGAATGTATTTAATACTATACTTTAAAGTATCAATTGCTGTCCCCATCCATGATCATGCGGCTGACTAAGAGCTGTGTTTTGCTGCCACTGCTCAGTAACATAAGGGCGTATTATACTGTATATCACTAGCCCAGAGAAAAAAATCAACATTCAAAATTAGAAGTGCAGTTTCTATTGAGTTCATATTGCTTACATGGCATTGTAAAGTCAAATAATTCCATGCTGAGCCTGAGTAACTCAGGGACCATCCATATAATATGTGCATATAGTGCATATGTGTACATATATAGTGTATATATGTATTTATATATACTCTTAGTGTATACATATGTGTGTGTGTATATGTGCATACACATATAAATAAAAGAGGTCTATAATATATTCTATCTATATGCTAAAATACATTTAAATTAACAGGAAAATGTATTATATTTTAAAAAGTCCCAGTTGTTATTTAATAGTTTAGAAATTTAAGTTGTTAATGACCAATAGGTTAAAAGGCTCAAAACCAAGCAGAGAAAATAAATACGTTCTGGAAAGGAGATTTGATGAAGAAAAATTTTAGAGAGCGCATTATCTTCTACAATGATGTGTCTCTCTGGTATGTTGCTTCCCGCTTTACCTCATGCCCATTTAAATTGTTTTCATGGAATCACCAAGAGTTTGAAGTATATACACCCTTTCATTTTGAGAATGCCATAGAAAGTTGCCTGGTTCATGCCTAAGACAATGGTGGACATTTGGGGTATAGTTGATGGGCCCTGAAGAACAGAGAGTCCAACAGCAATTCTAAGATGAATTCTGGAGAAACCACAAGGAAAGAGGAAGAGAGTTTGACAGTGAGAGTCTATGTGGGGAGGATTATGGCAATGCTCGGAATGAGTGTAATGTTCTTTGTTTACAGCACAGGAAGTGTGATAGGGGAGGAGGATGAGGGAGTCCAACACAGGAATCTCTGAAGAGCATTTCAAAGGCGCTATGGGAGAAGACATCAGCTCAGCACATCTACCAGAGCAGAGAGTACGAAGCAGCTTAGACAATCGCCTTCCTCCATCTTTAATACTGGCTATTCACCAACGTTATATATATATATAAAACGTTATATATATATACGTTATATATATATATATATATTTGTCATTTAAAGGGAGCAACAGTATATATGGCAAATATATACCTTTAAATGACAAATCCTAATTTTGACTGAGGATATAAAACATTCCAGTCAAATTATTAATTTATACTGCAATAACCATTTAAAAAAATCAGACTTCTGTCCTCTGGAGCTAGGCCAGTGCCACCAAAGTAGCGGAAAAATGATCATCTATTGCCTATCGCCAGCTGAAGGTGAATCCTAATGAATTATACAATTGAATGCCTTTGGCATCTGATAGTCACAAGAGCTGAGTGATGGGTGTTCAGACCCTGAATTAAGGATTTTGGAAGAACACAAAAGCAGTCACTACACAAGTGATTTTCAAAATAAGCCTGCATTAACATCCCATTTAGGGGGTTTAAAAACACAAACTGCTGGACCTCACTGCCCAGACATGAAATTCAGTAAGGCTGCGGTGGGACCAGTATGCTTGTAATTCCATGTAATGCAAATGCTCACAACCGGGTATTACTTTAGCACTGGTGAACTTCGGGGAGTCGTAGATAAACTAAGTGATTTAGCAAATTTTCACAAGTAATAAATTCTAAAGACAAAAATCAAATCAGACTTTCTAACTCCTTCCACAGACTTTCTAACTCCTTCCACTCCTTCTTGCCTCTCTACCTAATTACTTGCCAATAACGTTACT
>PVJD01010220.1:0-55485 GCA_004026545.1 Mormoops blainvillei
CAAAGCCATCCCTGCTTTCCCTCCCCATGTTGTACAGAGACCGGAAGGCTGAGCCACTCAGAGCAGGGCAGGGGTAAGCGTTCCCATCCCCCGCCCAGTTACTCCACTGGGCTGCTGGGGCGGGGCTCCTCCCAGCTGCCTGGTTTCATACCCAGCCCAGTTTCTCCATTGCAGGAAGGCGGTGGGGCTCCTCCTGACTGTTCAGGTGCATTCCCAGCTACTCCAGCGCTCTGATATGGCCGGCCTTCTCCTCTGTATGTGTTCACATACTCTCCCCAGTTTCACATGGCACTGACAGTCTGTGCTCCTGTATTCACACCCCTGGTATGGGCCCACCACTGCACTGATGAGTGGGACCCCTTCTTCTGTGACCTGGGCACGCCAGGTCTGGTGACACTGTGGTAGTGACAGTATGTGTATGATCATCCCTTGTTTTTGTCCTGTGGCCAAGCAAAGTGATGGCGGAGGATCTTGCTTTTTTGCTCCGCTCATACTGCTTGTTCACTCAGAGCTGTGTTGAGGTGGAGCTGCTCCTACCAGCAACTTTCATTTCCCTTTCCACTCAGCTAACACCCTGATCATGTAAGGTTGCGCCCCTTACCCTGTTCACACCACGGAACCAGTTACCCAACTGCATTGGAGGTGGTGAGCCAACTCTTTGCACCTTTCATATGCCCTGTCCCCACATACCACAGTGATGATGCCCCTGTGCCCATTTGGATCCCCTGCGCACTTCCACCACTTCCCTGATGATGATTTCCTCTGTCCTGTTTATGTTGCCAACCCAGGAAAAACACCATACCAGAACTTTGCACATGCTGCTTTTCCCCCTGCCACCTCTCTAACATGGAACCACTGTGGTGGAGGTGCAGTGTTCCTCCCCTTGGACCCCTACTCACATAACCCTGCCAAGTGACATCTCTGAACTCATGGTGGGATTTCTTCTCTTTGCCCCATTCATGCCTCGGGTCTAATGGTATAAGAATTCCCCTGTTTTGTCTGTTGACATTGCCACTGAATTCTTGGGGTAGGACTCCATATCCCATTCTTAGCCACATCCCTTTACTGATGGTGTGGGATTCCTCCTCTTTCTCCTCTTCTCATCTGCCAACTACTGAAACCACCCAGCTGATGATGTGAGGGACCTTCTCTTTGCTGTTTGTAGCTTTTATCTGCTAACACTAACTGCACTAATGATCAGAGCCTACTCCTCTTTGCATTTTCACCTCCTCTGTTCACTTACACCACCATAATGATATAGTGTGGCTCCTCCTCTCAGCCATGGTCCTATCTCCTGTTCAGGTATACCACTGCACTGATGACAGGGTCTCCTCTCTCTGCCACTTTTTTATCCCCTCCCTTTTTTCCCCCAGGACCGAATATTTAGAAATCATCCTTTGTGCTGCCCACCAACTGACCCAGGTCACAGAGGGCACTGAGGATGAAGGGTTCTTACTCAGTACCCCCTTTCCTCCTTCTCCCTAGCTACTCTTCTGCACTGATGCACTGGGTACTTTTTTTTTCCATGTTAGCAGACTGCTTATCCCCTTGGACTAATAGCTTGAGCATCCTACCCTGTCTCATTCTTAAAACCAGCCCAGAACACTCACTGCACTCAAGGTGAGCAGTGGCACTACAATTACATTGGACTCCCTCTGTCCAGGTATACTGCCACACTGATGAGGGAGGTTGCTTTTCCTCACCCTGTTCATGTGCCCTGTCCATTTACACACTACACTAATGGTATGGGATCCTCCTCTGTGCCTTGTTCAGGTTCCCATCCCAGTTACACCCTGATCACTGGTATCTCCAAATTCCTCCTCTTTGTACTGTTTACTTCCACAGCCCAGTTACACATCTGTACTACAGATTAGGGCTCCTGTCTTTGCCCTCTTCACATTCCATGCCCAGGTACCTCAGCCATTGATGGTGTAGGATTGCCCCTTTTGTCACTTCTCTTTGGTCACTGCACAGTGCAGGCATGTTGGTGTTCTCCCATGTCCCATTCACATCCCTTGTCCCCTTACCTCTTCAATGATGGAGTATGGCTCTTTCTATAACCCATGATCACATCCTCCAGCCAGTCACACTATGTAGGCTTTTGAATCATGTACATTGACTCTTGACTGACACTGTTTATTCATTTATCTATTTATTTTCAAATTATTAATGGACACCAACTGTGTACTATACAGCATTATAGAAGCTGGGAGATATATCAGTGAAGAAAACAGACAAATACTCAAATAGTCCTGCTTTCATTAATAATGTGGAGAAGATGGATAATAAACAACTATAATAGAATAACAATAAAAACAATAAAATTAAAAAACAAATAAGAGAATGATATATATGTTAGAAGACTATATGAGCTATTTAAAATTAAAATAGTGTTTTAAAAATATTGTATTTTAGAAAATTTGGAGCATAGGAAAGCCAACGGATCAACAGATGATTTCCACTGAAAAGATAGTTTATTATCCACTGTTCCCAGAGGAGGCGGCATGCAATGCCCTGAGGGGACACATGGGGAAACACTAGTGTTAGTCATGAGTGGAGGGGAGAGAGGAAACAGTGGCATGAAACTTTATTGCGGCTTCCATAAGAAAGTTCTGGAAAGGCAGGGTAAACAGGCATATCATTTTTTTGGTTGACTAATTTCAGCAGGCTCTGGGATGTAGGGGTTGTCCCTACTTGTCTGGTACTTGGCCCTGGAGTATGAGGGCCCAGAGTGGAGGAGCTAGATAAAGGAGGTAGTTGGAGTATAGGGGCTTTGGGTTGGTTGGTTTGCATGTGAAAGGTGCATTGGCAAATCCTTTACTATCTCTAGGAATTGACTAGCCCTTGGGGGGGGGGGGGGCATCAATCTCTCCATGTCAACAAACTCTTAGACATCAAAGCATCAGAATGTAGAAAAATTTTAAAATATTGTATATTAGAAAATTTGAGGTATAGGAAAGCCAATAGATCAACATAAGGTTTCCACTGAAAAGATAGTTTATTATCCACTGTGAGATATATATATATATATATATATATATATCACAGTAAGAATGTATCTTACTGAGAAGCTGGTCAGAATGCATCTTACTGAGAAGCAAGTTCTGCACTGGCCTACAAAAGCAAAGGCATACCCAGAGACATGGGTTCTGCACCCACTTACCTTTCATCCAGGTACTCTGGTGCAGAGCACAACCTTTACACTGATAGGCAGCATTCTCACTGAAAAGAAGAAGAGACAATGAGTCACACAGATACCTGGAGGAAAAGCATTTCAAACGGTAGGAACAGCCATTGCCAAATCTCTGTTGCAGGAACTCACCAAGGGTGTTTGAAGAGGACCTTCATTATAGCTTAACCAAAGTCAGCAGAAAAGAGTAGTGGGAAATTAGTAAATGAAATTAGAAAGGGACCAGATTTTATAGGGCCTAGTCAAATATTTTAAATGTTTGAGATTTTACTCTTAAAGAAATGTGGAGCCATGGGCATATTTTTTGCAAAGAAATGACATGATCCAATGAATTTTCAAGAGGATCGTTCTAGCTACTGTGTTAAGACCTGAGTGTAGGGCAGCAAGAGTGAAATTAGAGGGAAGACTGGGGGAGGCTACCATTAGTAAGTAATCTGAGAGAGAAACAATAGCGACTGTGAATTCGCTGGTTGTGTTGGAAGTATGTTTGTGGCATAAATTGTGGTGATGATTTCACAAATGTATATTTGCCAGAATTCATTAAGTTAAATACATAAAATATATACAGCTTTTGTACATCAATTATACCTCAATAAAATGATTTTTAAAAATAATTCATCAGATTCTGTATATATTTTGAAAGTAGGACTAATGGACTTCCTGGCAGGTTGGGAATGGGAATAAAAGAAAGAGAGGGACTGAGAATAACATCAAGAAATTTGGTCCGAGCAACAGGAAGGATGGAGTTGGCATTAATTGAGACTGGAAAAAACAGGTGCCTAGGGAAGATTAAGAGTTCAATTTCAGACATGTTATTTTTAAAATGTCTATTAGATATCCAAGTGGGAATCATCAAAAAGGCAATTGAACATTATTGAGTTTAAAGTTCAGGGGAAATGCCCATACTGGAGATATGATTAGGGGTTCATTATAATGCAGATGGTATTGAGAACTCCAACTTGAAATTATATCAGTAAAGGAAGGAATGAAAAGATGAGAAGAGGCCTCAGGACTGATCCTTGGGGTGCTCCAATGTTAAAAAAGTAAGGGAGAAGAGGAACAAGCAGCAAAGGGGGCTGAGAAGTGGTGGCTTATGATAATGAAAACCTGGGGACTGTGATGTCCCAAAAACAAATGAAGAAAGTGTTATGAGAAGGAAGTGATCAGCTATATCAAAACACACTGACATTTCAAATAAAGTAAAGACAAATAGCCATTGGCTATAGCAATATGGTAAGCAATAGTGACTGAGAGGGAATGCTTTGATTAGTTAGTTTGTTCATGGGTTTATTTACATAGTCTAGAAAAATCACACAAATTTACTCAGTGGGTATTTGGGCTTAGCTGAAACTTCCAGTTTTGGGAATTTGGCTGTGTTTTCAGAAAAATCCAGATATTAAATAATATACTCTGAAGGTGGCAATATATTTAGTAGCCCCGTAATTGGTCTGCATTTTGTATCTCATGAGTTAAATATAATATAATAAAGTAAACTCAGCCATGACAAGTTAAACATTATATTACTGGAGGATGGACAGAAGAGCTATTTAAGAGAATTTTAATTTGGATTTTTTTGAAATCTCCTTATTTTTTGCCTTTATCATATCAAAAGTTGTAAGCAACCCTAGTCTATCGATAGATGAATGGATACAAAAAAGCAGTATACCCATACGAAATATTATTTAGTCATAAAATAAATGAATTTATGATACATGCTACAGTATGGATTAACCTTGAAAACATTATGCTAAGTGAAATAATCCAGACACAAAATGATAAATATTGCATGGTAACAATTGTAGGAAATATCCAGAATAGACAAATACAAAAAGACAAAAAGTAGATTAGAGATCACTAGGGGCTAAAGAGAGGGGGAGTAAAGAAGTTATTGCTTAGTGGGAACATAGTTTCTGTTTGGGGTGGTGAAATAGTTCTGGAAATAGATAGTGATGGCAGGTGTACAACATGGCGACTGTACTTAATGCCACTGGACTATACATTTAAAATTACACTTAAAATTAACTTGGTCCAGTAGTGGGTTGTGGGTTGTTTTTTTTTGAGTGGCCTACAACATATTCTAACAGGTGATCAACTTTGAGAATCAATCAAGTTGCTTGTGTGAAAACTTCCACTAAGCAAAATACCTGTCAAAATCACCTTCCCATCATGATGAAAGAACCTCCCAGGACATGAACTAGAAATGTAAATCAGCTTTCTAAAGCTCATTTGGCTACTGCCCATGACTTCGCAGTTTATCTTCGATCTTCAAGTGCACAGTTTCATCACAGAAGTTACCTTGGGATTTGAAGCCCTTACATTTACCCTTGATGCTTCATGTAAAGCAATTCAGTGAAAGAATGCGATATATTCTGGGAATCACCTATCTGGTGGTTTTCATATTATCTTTTTCGTCTTCTTAAAAAAATATCCCGGCTCTTGTGGATAAACAGTTAAGGTTTATTTTTTTTTATAGCCTAGAGGAAATAACAGAAGTGTCAACCTTTGATAAATTCAGTGTTATTAAAAACCCACCAGGAAAAGTGATTTCCTGGTTGCATAAAAGAACATTCTGTCCCTTATAATTTATAACTTTTAACGTTGAACCTATTTGTGTAGAAACACCACAAACTTAACTGTGCATCACTCTTATTGCAGATGTCATTAATCATGTAATGAGACAAGTTGGAGTTCAACCTGTAGAACAACTTGGCCCTGAGGCTGAGGACCAAGTCAGTCTTCCATCTGATGCGAGCAGAAAGTCTCTAGAGACCACAGAATAAATGTCACATTGATTGGTTTCATAATGTAATACATTTTCCCTTAACAAAAACCTTCCTTCATAAAGAATCAACCTTTTAAATTCAATAATATCCAGTCTTTTCCTAATTTATTTTTCTCAAACATATATGATTTATGGGTTTTAGTCCACATGGCTACTCCAAAATCACTGAGCCAGAAAAAAAAAATGCTGTATTATAAAACTGCTTCAAGTATTTATTTCATCCTGAATAATATCATTGATAATAATGGGCATAACAACTTTATGAGCCATTTTATGACCTTACCTTTGGGAAATTAAATGAAAAGCAAATGTGCATTCCTTGGGACTTAGTTTACCTGATACATGTAGTTACATTTTGAGACAGAATATGCTATTCACTGCATGAAGGTTAACCAAGATACCTATAGTTTTTATAACTGGCTATTGGAAATAATTTGCTTAGGGTTGATTATATCAAAATCAAAATGTGTAATGTTTGTATGAGGGAATAGAAATATCTAAATATTTTTAAAAATATTATAGAGCATGATATAGATTATGAAATATATTATTAGTAAAATGAGCAGTGATCATAATGGGAAAGGTTTGGATTATAGAACCTTTTATAGGGGACTAAGTTAGCATCCTCCATAAGGCACCTCCTGCTGGTTACTGATGTGTTGCAGGGTATGATGTGTACTCCACAGCGGGGGCAAGTCTAGCTCCAAGTTATGAAAAATAAATAGGGTGGGTACATGCATGTGAGAGTGGGCATAATCAAGTCTTTTATATTTTTTTCTGGTTCTGATAAGGAGAAAAACCTCAGATTACATTATAAGATAATTTTTCTAATAATATCTACCTCCTTTCCAAAGGCAATATTGTATCAGATAATATGCCTGCTATTCTGCCACATGAACCAGAACCCTCTCTCAGTTTCCAAGTGGATTAAGTAAGGGTCTTGCAGCATTTGAGTGCCCTGGGTTGTGCTCTAATTTCAGTCATCTGACATCCATGGCTCCATTATGACACCCCATAGCCTTAGGACCACTCACCACTGACCTGGCTTCTGGCAACCACCCAGCTAAGGTTCAAGTTTGCCGCCATCCAAGGGAGCCTAGGCTTTTCTGCATTTGCACGAGAGAATTGAAGTGGAATGGTACAGAGAGGCTTCTTATGTCTTTTCTAAAAAGACTGCAGAAACAGCACAATTCAGAATTAGAATGGGTGTGAATGCAATTTGCCTATTTGTTTAAAATATTACCCCTTTACCCTGTGAGCCCTCATTTGAGTTGCAAAATAGCTTAACAACTAGGAAATACTTACAGGGAGAAGAAATGCTTAAGTAAGACAGATCTACACAAATCTCTTCTTATTTGGTAAGGAGTGCCTTGTGTATAAACCTCAAAATGTGTCTATGTTTTTGAGGGTCACATGATACCACAACAAAGGACTCTTCAATGCCATAAAATGATAATATTTGAAGCCTTTATTATTCATCTTTCATTTGTTATAATTTGTTATATTGGGATTATTCCTTTTTAGGTAGGGGATTGATCACTCAGTGTATCTGGATGTTCCAGAGTAAATATTTATTATGAACTTATAGGGAAACAAGTTTCATTTCTTCCAAATAATTATTATATCTACTGGGAAATTTCCCTGAATGTTGTTAAAATAGAAGGTTTTCAGCAAAAAGACACTTGTCTTTGAGGAAAATATTAGGGAAAATGTTCTACTTTGCAGTTTTTTTCTACATGCAAGTTCAAAGGTTGATTATAAACATGATCTAAATTGTCTTCAATTTAAGTAATATGTGAAGTAGAGTCCTCCTGTTCATTATTCCAAATTAGAAATTATCATATTTTAGTCCCCATTATTAAATAATAATAATGCGTGATATATGTTGGGCATTTTGCTAAATATTTTACATGTATTATACAGATACAAATGGGTTACTTACTATTCTAGACCCATTTTACATATGAGTACTTTGGATCTTAGAAAGGCTATGTATTTGCAAAAGTTTCAATGGTAGGAAATGACAGGGCAGATCCTTGCTCTTAACTACTGAGTTATGTGCTAATGTGCAAGTCATTTAACTTCTGTGGGCCTCAGTTTTTTCATCTGTACAATAAGGTAGTCGAACTGGATTGTTTGTTATTCAAATAGGTCATAATTCCAGGATTTTTGTAGGCCATCCAAAATTATGCAGAGCTAACTACATAGTTTGATTTACAGATAATTCTGATAACAGTTATCTGTTTGATTGATAACTCAGGATTTTATAAGTATTATTTGCATACCTTTTAGTCTAAGCATCTCAAAGCTCTCTATAATTTTATTTGTTACATTCCTATTAGATGGTTTTGATAAAGGATGTCTGCCTTCCTGACTTTTTACTTATTTATATTTTATCTTTAATGGTCAGGACCCAGTGGGGAATTGGGCTGCCTCATACAGCAGGGATTGATTTATTCATTTATGAAGTAAGCTTAAGCTGAAGAAGTGGACTTTCTAGTTGTGTTCAGGCCCCAAACGTTCTCCGTTTAGCAGTGATCTACCTCTCAAGTCAGAACTTTTATTCCTGTATTATCTACAGCTCCTACATCTGATCTAAATATTCATAACTATGGCAGTATGAGAAAATGGATTCAGACTTTTTTTGATTAACTACTATACAAAGGGTTAACCAGGAGCACCAAAAACAGATGTCAAGGCAATAATCAGGAATAGGTAAGGATCAGAGTTTAGAATTAAGCAGGGTTGGGGCAGCTAAGCTTCATTTGAACTCGTTTTTGCAAAATATCTTTAAGATGTCCGTTATGTATAAATTGCCATTTTATACAGCATTTGCTAGCACTGCATTGCTATATGTTTCTTTTTTTGCACAGATCCTCTCCCGGTGCTTGGAGTGGAAACAATCTGAGCAAACACAAAAGAGATCAGCCAGTATCGTTAAGCTACTATGTGTTGCATATTTTGTTCTTTATTTTATTCTAATTTAATTCTCCAGACAATGTTGTGAGGATAGTAATAGAGTATCCATTTGCTCAGTGAGAAACCTACGGCTCTCAGAAGTCACAGAATAACAGAACTTAGATTTGAGTATGGTCTATTTACTATAAAGTCCCTATATTTCCACTTGGCCATGATAGCCACTCCTATATATAACCTTTTTTTTTTTTGGTGCTTAGAAAGATTCTAAGCCTATTGCAAAATTATAAATGAAGCATTAATGTTGAAAATATCTTCAACATTATCTAGTCTAATACCTTCCTTTAGAAATGGGGAGTTGGAGGCATGAAAAGTTTATGTGACTTGCTCAAAATGGATACTTAATAAATACTTGTTGCATGACAGGGAAAACAGAAAGCAAAAAATATTGAATTTACTTTATCTGCAATGAGACTGATTGTACGAAACACCATAGCTTAGATGCAAGAGTGTTAGCGGCAAAAAGTTTATGGGACATACTTAGATGAAAAAAAAAATCCTTGGAAGTTACCGAATACGAGGATTATTTCACTTTGAATTGTGAAATGAATGGGTTTTAAAGTTTGATTCCCATTTGCTTTTAACCACAGGTCAGACAGCCTTCATTAAAGCATAAATGCTACACAAGTGAAACCAAACGTAAGTAAAAGTTTTCTGGCAACTGCAGGGGAGCTAGAGCAATATTAAGTACAGCATTTTGAGTTTACAGGGATTTCTATGAAATCTCCAAGCTATAACACAAAATAAAAAATAATATTAAATGGTAATAGTAAAAATAATACACTTATTGTAGACCTCATTTAGTATTTCTCCCTCATTCTCAAAAATAGATAAATGAAACACTCTCATGTTGATCTTTGCTTCATACACTATGCTGAAGAAAACCTAGTTTCCAGGAAAGCTTTGTTTGTTTCTGTGCTTGTTTTTTGTTTTTGCTTTTGTTTTAAGTTGCAGACACTGGAAATTTCGTAGCTTAACTAAAATTTTCATTGTGACTATTTCCATGAGTGTACAACACAGTATCAAGCCAAGCACTGGAGAACTTACAACATCCTTGTGCTCTCTTCCTAAGAAGCTGTTGACAACCCAACCTCAAAGTTAGATCAGGAAGGAGTGAAGTATGGAGACTTGAAACTTCATTTTTCCCATTAACAAAACAAAAAATCACATACTATTTTTATTGAAAGGCACTTGAAGCACACTGGGACCAGTCTATGTGAAATATTCCCTTGTTGAAATTCACAAGCAGAATGCCAGCTAGAATGTTTAAAACAATAGGTGGAAAAAAACAAATATAACCATACACCTAGGAACAGATCCATGGATTTCACAGACCTGGAACCCTTGTGTCTTTCTACTGGAAGTAAAATGCCTGTCTATTATTACTGGGAGAAGAATTAGCAAGAGGGTGTGACTGGGACCACAGGACTGTAGTGTAATAACCCTACTTGGCCTCAGGGTTTTCAGCCCTCTGGTTGGAAGTGTACTAATAAAACAAAAACATCCTGCACTGAATGTAAAATAAATAAAGATGTATTTAGAATGGAACACTCTTCCTGACTTCCTTTCCAATTTTCCTGCCTGTCTCAAAGAAAAATATTTGTTGGTGGCATCCAACCATGATTAATTGCTCTTGAGCAAGGAAATAGAAGAGCAGTTCTATGGCTCTCAGACATTGCAAAGCTGGTCTTGTCCGAAAACTCAGAGGAAGCTCAGAAAATGTCTCAGTATAACCCAAGGTCCTGGCAGCAACAACTTTCCATCATAAATCTCAGTAGGAAACATGGCTTTCTGTTCTGTTCCTTTCTCTAGTCATGTAGGTTGTTGCCCACACTAGCAGAATTCTCCTGTGCAGTCACCCCAGCATGGCCATGAAAATAATGTTTCCACTTCTCAATTTTGTATGTATGAGAACAGAAAATGTAACTGATGCTTCCAAGTCCCACATTCTCTCCTGCCCCACCTGCTTTTATGCAATTTTCATGAAAATTCAGATCAAGGATGGTGGACAAACCCTGAGAACACCATGAATGTCAAACATTATACTCAGAACATTAGAACTCAGATTGCCTCAACTAACTTAATTATGGCATGGTATACAGCACAGAGCATATTGGGGCTCAGTTTATATAAATGAATGAGGCTTTCCATCTATAACTGGTCTGCCCATAAGAGTTTGTAGCGATAAAGAACTATAGTATTGGGGCAGAGGTAATTCATGGATTCTACTCATAATGCAACATACATAATGGAGTTCACATGCCAAAATCCTGTGTCATTCTCTCAACTGCTAATGCAGATGGTGTTTACCCCAAATCCATTTTTAAGGCTTGCAATGTGAACGTCTGTTTTGTGGAAGATTTATGTTCCTTACTATTATATTCTGGGCATTTTGGATGAAGTGAAGAGTTCCCCAGTGAAGAGTGAGCCTTTCCTAATGTTAGCACTGAGCCCGTTTTACCTCTAATTTAGTCCACAGAGATCCAGGTCAGATTTGAGAATTTGCATGTGTACCTCTGCTGTGAAAACAACAACCTCTCACTTTGGCTGTTGCTCTGCTCACGTCAGTGCTCTCCCTGCATTTGGTGATGCTTCCTTTATGAATTCATGGAGTTTCTCATTGAATCGTTATGTACCCATATTATAGGCAGTAAAATTGTTTTAAATTTTCTTTGTTAGTGAAAATGGGATAATTAGGACTGTCTAGTGCTTGATTTTTATTGAAAAAAAAGAGACTGATCTGCTAAAATGGAATTGTTAAAATCTGTCTTTTTAAAAGTAAAAGAAAAGCTTTCTTAAAACTTTTAGCTTTCCTATGAGAACTTCAAACCCCCAAGGAGTCGTTGAGATGAAGTTAACTCTTCCCTTGTGTCTAAGGAATCCAAATGGGGCTTTCAACTGTTTTCATTGTACAAACTCTGTGATATTTCATCAATAAGCAGTTGTGTTCACTGGAGTTAGGAGTGAAGAATAGGTTATTAAGACATGTTGAGAAAGTTATGGAGAGTAAAGAATTTTCTGGCTTGTCTGGCTGGTAATGTAGGTTATATTAATTGGGGGAGCAAAACCTTCTCTATTTTCAACTCCCCAGGTTTTAAGGCAGGCTGGGCTCCCCATGGAGAACCGTGGGTTCTAATATAGGCTTTCAAACTTTTTTTCTCCCTTTTGGAAGTTAGAGTTGAGTCTCTGGCTTCCCATCACCTGTGAATCCAGATTTTGCCTTTTCCTAGCTACATGCTAGGATCAAATTATTTAACCTCTCTTAGCCTGAATCTCCTTATTTGTGAAAGCAGAATGACTGTAGTCCCTAACTTATAGGGTCACATTGATCATTAAATGAGAAATAGAATATGATAATCTTCATCACTACACCAGGCACAAACAGCTTCTCAGTAAATGTTTCTTCTTCTTGTGCATTTCTGGACATAGAAGGTTGTAAATTTCTCTCCTAGCGTCACTGAGTAAGTTTGAGAAGCGCTGTCTTGAAGCCATCAATACCTGAAGAGAAATAAATTACCCATGATGTATAAGAAATAACAAAATAAAAATAGATTTTAAAGCAACCTAATAAAGGGATATTTTATAATAAACTTTCCCATGGCCGCCAAGAGTGAATGTAAATTAAAATCTTCCTCATGTTTTCAGGCAGTGAACAATAACTTCATAATCTCTACTTTATTTTCCATGGCATTTCCATTTAAGTCTGACTTGGTAGATCAACATTGATTATCTTAATAGTAATTAGCTAATCAAATTTATTTTTAAATTTTTTGGTCTTAATACATTGATGGGGAACTTAATCAAAGGTTTAGAGTTCAAATCTGCTTTCTAGGATCTGGCTGGCAGACTTGCTGCTAAGTTCCCTCAAAAGAAATAAAGAAATAAAAGTGATCTCAAATTTATGATGTGAAATCGATCCCAGTCAGTCCTGAGGTAGAGATAGTCGGTGTTCCAGTAAGATACAAATTAGAACTATGGAAGTAAAGCCATGTTCAATAAGAAGGGAGAAAAATAAAAATAAAAAGTAACAAATAACAATAATGATAAAATCCAACAAGATGAATCCTGCTAGAGCTACATAAAAATAGGTTTAGTGATTTCACTTATTCAACACTTCCTGAAGGCAAACAGTGTTTTGGGCATTTTGCTAAAGTTTGGGAATAAAACCAAAAAGAATTTATTCACACACAGTTGCGTAAGATTTCCCAAGTAACTTGCCAGAGGTTATGCCTGATGTACAAGGCTAACACTTGAATATGTTAATTCTCTGCCCCTAAAGTCCAATGTTTTTCCCACAATATCAAGTGGTAGACAATGCTGTGTTGAGACATCATCTTCTCAGATCCCTTTTCTTAATTCTCTGTGCTCATCTCCTCGGTTTCACATGTTATGGCACTAAATGCTTGTATCTTTGATTGATCTTTAAAGGATTGCTCTTGGACATTGGAGTTTCCTTGCCTAAACAGAGAATCAGAAATGTGTTGGAGGCCTCATGCTCTGCTCGGCCACCACCCCACAATCCCAATGACTGACTGGTATGGGAATTTAAAAGCTCAGTTCTTTTGTCACGAGGTAAGGTGAACTCTGAGGTTTAATTTATGTTCCAGAACTCCTCATCAGATCAGGCTAAAAGCTCATTTGAAATTGTATCTTTGCTTGGCTGCTTCTTCTTTTATATCATGCTGCCTTCACTTTCTCACTGGCTTTACTTTAGGCATAGTTTTTAAATAAATCTCTATCACACAAATTTTCATTCAGGGTCTGCTTCTTGGAGACCCTGAATGAAAATGATATATCTATCCATATATAGATATCAAATAAAATCAAATATATACATATTTCACTGTGAGTTCATCTACATTTTAACCACAAGATCATGAGAATGTGTTTTTAATTAAAGTTTTAGATTACATTATGATTATGGAATCAGAATGAATCATTTGAGTTTATTTAATCAGCCAAATGTGTATAGAATTTATTTAGTGAACTTGGCCAAGTCATTGCATTTATTTGGATATCAGCATTTTCATCTGAAAGATGAGTGTTATTTATTCAGGTGGTACATGCATATTAAATATAGCATATACCAGGCTATTTTATGACACAAAACAATCATAGACTGCTTAACCAATAGACTATATGAACAGTATTGACATTTTGACATTTTATCTTTATTTCAATAACCAAGGAAAAGTAATTTAATGCTTTAATTTAATACTTTTCTCAATAATGCAAATTCCCAATAACAATTGTCAAGTCTTAATAGAACAGCAAACACATTAAAACTACTGTGATTAGAAATCCAGTTATTACATTAAAAATATTTCCATTTTAGCTTTTCGACTTAATGTATAACATGGCAATTGTCTATTAGAAGTATTTAATATGCTATTAAAACATCATGTTAAACAGTATAATTCAGAATTTTACCCTTTTTAAAGCACTTTTGCCTTAAAAAGAGACATAGCATAGACTCAAATACTGGAAAAAATGAAGAAGGAAGCATTGAAATTCTAGATGTAGTCCATAAATAATCTCTTTCTCCAAACCCCAAAACATATAAACAGCAGAGGAATTAAATCTATTTTATGCTAATGATATAGTATATGAGAGTGGCTAAAGGAATGAAATAAAGGCATTGAAGGTGGATTCCATCCTACTCTCATACCGCAGCTTCAGAAAAAGAATACAAATAAAATAAATCTTAAGGGCTTTAAAATGATTCCATAACAAGATGTGTTAGGTGATGCAATCATTTTACCCAAAGACAGCATGGAAATAAAAATCATAAGCTCGCTAAAAGCAGAAAATCTCCCATCAGACCTTTTGTTGGAGCTTTTGGACCATTGGACATCAGGATTAAGTCATCATATTTTGCATAGGTCTCACAATACACTACTGAGTATTTCATCACTGTGATCAATAAAGCTTTGTGGACTGACCTTGCAGATCAAGAAATGGAAATACAGAGGTAAGCATATAAAAGAAAAAGTTATAGCAGTACTCAATTTTTTAATTTGCTTGTTTCTCACATTTCTCATTACCCAGGGAAAGAATGGCCTACTAATTCTCATGAATGATACCTAGCACCCTAATTATATCTCTCAACACACTTTCTATTCATGAATATATTTGAAGACAAATATATGAGCATTAATTCTAGAAGTAGCCATCTATTCTACTTTTTAGATAAAAGAAAAAATGGCAGATCTATGTATAGACTGCTCATAAAGTATAGGAATATAGACAATATGTAGTATGTCATCAAGGACATCTTCAATTTGCAAATAATAATAAAATATCTATTTTTCAAACTTTCAGGCCACTCTAAAGACTGATATGAAACACTCTTCAAGGCAGATTATTAATTAAAGGGAAAAGCAAATAGCAAAATAATATGTACTTGATTATTACATTTATGTAATTTGCATAAATTTGAGTTACGTAAGTCAAATGCACAATTACATGCGTATAACATTTACTCATAATAAGGTTATATAGTGGTGCAGGTGACAGAGAGAAAAGGCAAGATAGAATTTTGTTTTGAATCTATTCTTTGAAATGTTTTCAGTGAGAACATAGTCATAGAACACAACTTTAATATTTTAACTCTGATTAGTAACAAATCACTTGCAAAACACTTTAACACTTCCCTATGCTCCAGGCTCCTCATCTGTAAAATCAGTTCTCTTGCTTTATTATTTCAATTATTTATCCAGTGATCAGAAGTCAAGAGGCAGACATTAACCTAGTGGGTCCATGCTGGCTTTTGGAACTCTTCCACTTCATGATTATAAGAAGTAATGCAATGTTTCCAATGGGAGTGGCAAGACTCCATAACAAAGTGTCTGTCTATATAGACTCTGACTTGTAGAAAGTCTTTAAGAACAGATTCTCAACTGGCTGGAGAAAAGCCCCCATATGAAGGGCTGTTTGTGTGTGTGTTTATGCACCGTGTTGCAGCTTCACCACCTAGTATCTAATTTGGAACTTGGACTCAATCTCTATGAGAGTCACAGTATGGTAAATGCAGAAACGTTGTCAGAGAGGTGGTACTGCTTAGGAAGTAATTAATCAAGAGGACTTCAGCCAAAGTATAGATCCTGAGAACTGTGGGAAGCAGTTACCCTAGAAGAGAGGGACCCCACAGAGCCCCACTTTTGCTTTCAATCCTGGGAGACTCCAGGCAGAGGTGGCTACAAGTGGCATCCCTGACTTGGGCCTCAAGAGTCTAAAAGTGCTGAGGGCCTTGAGTTGAGGAGGTGCAGCCTCATTGTCAGCAGAGTGAAGTGCCCCAGTTAAGACACTGGGTTGGGAGTGAGAGCACCACAAACTGCAGAAGAGCGGAAGCTCCAAGAATCCCACCCATTGTTGTTGGCTGTGAGAAGTTCCTGAGTAACTCTCAAATAGAAGCTTCCTCTGACTACCGTTTCTTGGGAGTCTGATGGTGGTGATGAGGGTCTTGGTATATGGAGCACAACCTCATTTCTGCGGAAGGAGGAATCCCTGACCGTGATGGGACTCTGGATGAAGACACTGAATGAAAGTTAAATGCCCCAGAATATAAGGAGCCCACAGAACCTTACTTCTGCTCTAAGGGTGGGAGGGCCCGGTCACAATAAGGAGTTGCGCGTGGGGTAGGATCGGAAGGGACATCCTCTAACTTCCGGTCTCGAGTACCGTTGCTGAAGGCCTGTACTGAAAGGCGCGGCCTCAATCAACAGAAGGAGGACTTCCAGGATTGGTCAAGTGCCAAGGTAAGATGTTGAATAAGAACACCAAGAATCTCAGAATAGAGGGGGCCCCGCTGAAAAAAGTTCCATCCCTTTTCTCATCCCCGGAAGCTCGCGGAGTAACTGTCAGACTGTGGCGCTCTAGGAGCCTAACTGACTGTTAGACTGAATTGAGTTTATCAGATGAGACTACTCACATGCCCCCTTTCTCCCTAGGTTGTGGACTCCTTTCACCTTCCCTCCTGCCAAATTCCTGCCTGCTACCACTGACTAGAGTAAGCATGTCTCAGCATCAGGAGATTCCACATGATACACAGGAACAACATGCCCATAGCAACATCCAGGACCTGGAGGCTGCACAGGTCTGCAAAGCTCAAGAGGAGGCCACACCCTCCTCTCCCTATCCTCTAATGCTTGATGACCTGCAGGAGACTCTGGGTGCTGGCACACTCGATATCCCACAGAGTCCTCAGAGTGCCCGTTCAAGTTCCATTGTCATCAGTTTCACCTCATCAAGTAAATCAGATGAGAGCTCTGGCAGCCAAGAAAAGGATAGTTCAGCTTCTTCAAAGTCCCTGTCGGAAACTGGGAGCTTGCCCGAAGACCCTTTAGATGAGAAGGTGACTTTGTTGGTGCAGTTCCTGCTGCACAAGTATCAAATGTTTGAGCCGATCACAAAGGCAGACATGATTGATGTTGTTATCAAAGAGTATAGGGATGACTTCCCTGAGATCTTCAGGAGAGTCTCTGAGTACATGGAGCTGGTCTTTGGAGTTGATGTGGAGGAAGTAGACCCGACCAGCCACAGCTACGCCCTTGTTAACAAATTAGGCCTCACCTATGATCCAAGGCTGAGTAGTGATGAGAGGGTGCCCAAGACCGGCCTCCTGATAATGATCCTGGGTGCGATCTTCATGAAGGGCAATAGTGCCACTGAGGAAGATATCTGGGAAGTGCTAAATACGATGAACTTACATCCTGGGACAGATCACTTCGTTTTTGGGGAGCCCAGGAAACTCATCACTCAAGAATTGGTGCAGGAAAAATACCTGGATTACTGCCAGGTGCCTGACAGTGATCCTCCACGCTATGAGTTCCTGTGGGGTCCAAGAGCCCATGCTGAAGCCAGCAAGATGAAATTGCTGGAGTTTTTGACCAAAGTCAATGGGTCTGACCCTACTGACTTCCCATCCCAGTATGAGGAGGCTTTAAGAGAGGAAGCAGAGAGAGCCCAAGCTGGAGCTGCACTGCTAGGAGCCGAAGCTGGAGCTGAAGCTGGAGCCCAAGTTGGAGCTGCCCCAGGGAGAGCACTACTGCCATGGCCAGGGGCAAGTTCCAGTGCCACCTCTAGTAGCTCCTCCCACCCTGAATAAAGCCTGAGGCAGATTCTTCACAAGAGGTAGTGGAAAGCTGGGGTGCAGCTGTAGGGAACACAGTATATTACATCTTTGTGTTACTCTCCTATATGGTTAAGAGGGAAGTTTATCTTCTTTTGGGAGGAGTTAGTTTTCAAATGTTGTTCCTTAATTAAACATTTCATTAGCTTCAGAATCTAAGTTTATGAATTACATTGGTCATGTATTTATTGCTATTTATGAAATTTAAGAATGCAAGTTTTATTTGTGAATGAAATTGTGAAACTGACTGTCTTATTTTGTGTTTTGGTAAAGATAATATGACATTTGAATAGGCATTACCTTGGAACTGTCAGAGAACTCAGCAGTAAAATCGTTGGGTTCAAGAAAAAAAAAACAATTCTTGGCTTCTCTTATTCCTTTTAATCTGCTGTTCTGTAAAATTAAATGACATATGCATGCATTTCCTTGGCTTATTTAAGAATGTATGAGAAATAAATCTTAATAAATTAGGCCCTATGTACACTGGCTCATTTATTTCCTAAACATTAATTCAGCATCTGTTCTTTGGAAAGCACTGTGTTAGTACTGGGGATGCTGGGATAAACAAGACTCACTACCCACCAATAGAACTGGAGAGAGCAAGGATCATATAACCATAATGGTGGGTATGCTTTAATACCAAAAGAAAAAGTCAAAAGAAGTCAGGAGGTGGGGGGAAGGGTCCATGTGAAAGCAGTCACATGTAAAGGTCCTGAGACAAGGCAGGCTGAGACCCTGGGCAACTGCAAATCCTTCAGTGGGAGGTAATTTTAAATTTAACTGTATGGTACAGTAGATGAGGCTGTAGGAGTGGTGAGCAGGGACCTGGAATGGGAAATTTTTCTCAGCAGTTGCTTTGGGACCATGGGTAAACCAGATTCCACCTGGGAGAAGAATGGAAGATATCCTGCATTCTTGTTCAAGTGCAGTTGAATGCAGTGCACAAATTTGGTATTTTATGAACATCATCTTCAAGGAGTTTGTGATAAATAAGGGTTATGCCTCTTGAGGTAAGATACCCAGAAGTTGGCACTCTTTGCCCTGGGCTGGGAGATCCCGCATCATTCAAGGGATATTTTAAATAGGTTATGTTCAATATAATTTGACAAATTAGGCAAGACCTAGATTTTTGGAGGGAGTGAATGAATGAAAAGAAGGATGCATTGTTGGAAGGACAACTGGGAGGGAGGGAAGGAGTTGTTTCTTGACACAAATTCTTGGAGTTCTGAGCTGCACCCAGTTGGGAAATACTTCCTCTTCCAAAGCCCATATTAAATACTATACTATCCAATAGAGAAGCAACCTGGATCTTTGAGTCACCCACTAGCAAAACCCTGTGCCAAATCACATCAAATTTTATATGCCCAGGAAATAAACCTTTGTTGCATCAAACCACTCAGATTTTAGGTTTTATGTTTTTGCATCAGTTAGCAGTTATTTCCTTTAATTAATAAACAGGTATTATTTATGTTGTTAAGCTTATTTTAAATTTTTAATGACAAGGCTAATAATAGTGCATATATTCCTGTTGCAAATATTTCTAACATACATGAATTTATCTCCTCCCATTACAGTGTTCTTCCAGAATTAAATTTTCTCCTCAGAGGTAATTGCAATAAAAATATGGTATATATTATTTTAAAGATAATTTTATGCTTTTAATACATAGATGTGCTATAAAGATATATTGTGATTTTTTAAATGTAATGGGTAGTAATGCACATATTGTTCTCCCATTTACCTTGTTGCTTAATAAAATGAATGCAGCATTATTCATGACAACACATATAAATCTACCTCATTACTTTAACTACTCTCTAGGATTCCAAAATATGCATATTCCATAATAATTTAACTATTCTCCTCCTGATGCATATATAAGTAGTTCCCTTTAGTTTCTATTGTTAGTAGAACCAAAATCAACATCTCTGGACATCAATTCTTGGGAGAATGTGCATAGGAAAGACAGCAAACAGAAATTGGGATAAAGTAGAGAGGGTATGAAAATTGTAGATTTTTATAAATTTTGCCAAAGTATCATCCCACCCATCTACCAATTCATATTTTCACAAATTAATGTATGTAAAAACCCTATACTCTCCACATTTTGTTTTTCTAATCCTTTAACTTTTGGTCAAACATATGTATTTTAAAATGTCTCACAGTTATATTAATTTGTATTTCCTTGTTTTCTAACTAGGTTGTGCAGAAAATTAATTTACTCACTTGCCCATGTAAAGCTAGGTTTCTACAGAGATGTTCTGAGTCACAGGATTCCTCTGAACATGCTTTAAAGCTGATGTCAACAAGATATTTTCCTTCTACATTGAGAAGCAAAGAGTTAGAATAATCAGGTGCCAGAGATTGGGGCCAGACAATCTCGGCTAGTGAGGGGCATGAGGAGGGTGGTGGGGGAGAGCAATTTCTAGAGTCCATGAAAAAAACCACCAGCAAAACCAAATCCAGAGAACTTATGGCAGGCTGTCAGGTAGGCATCTGGTTCTAGAATTCAGGATCATGTAGAAAACTGACCATAAGAAGAGAAGGTGGTGGATCAGGGTTGGGCATCCAAGAACACTTACATGAGTAGGCTTGGAAATTTTCTGACTCACGTCTGCAGGCTGAAAATTGTCAAGTCATCTAAGTGAGCAGGTCTACTGGATAGCTGAAGAACCCAAAACATAAAAGACGTTCCACCCCACCTTAGAATCCTCTCAACATATTGTCAGGCAGAATATAGCTGACTCCTCTGTATTACCTAGTGATGCTATTGATGGATTCTGGTAGAGCAATATCTCTTGACGACCCTGGAAGTCCAGTGTACCCTTGGCAATGTACCTGGGCTGGAAGCTATCTTTATGGCTCCTGGAGATGACTGTTTCTTAACCTTTACTTAGGTTATGGCTATGTGAAGGGTGAGGTTACAAATGATGACAGACAGTTGAGACAGGCCAGAACTACCATGAGTAACAGAACAGGGTATGCAATCGCAAGGGGAAATTAGAGGGAGAATGCCTTAGGAGCTAATTAGCTCAGTGACTGCAGGTAGAAGGCTAGGTGTGGACATGTCTTGAAAAACAATCCAGATGGTGTCCTTAACTCAGACTGCTTTCTCATACCTCCTGAATTTTTGGCACATCAGGTGGGTGCTCTGGGATTGTTTGCTGGCCTGTGTTATTACCAGATATTGCTTGGGATAGGGGACTGGGCCAAGGAGCAGACATTTGCAGAGTATATGGTGAGCTGTTGGAGATGACACACTTCCTTGTTAAATTGACAGAGGATGATGGAGATACTTGGGACCCAATAAGGGAAGCATGATGTACCATACTATCGCCAGCATACTCACTTCCAAGATGAGGGCGTTAGGGTCTGGGAAGGACATTGATGATCACATTCTCAGTTGGGTTTTCCCATAAGAATTCATGGAGGCAGAAGACCCTATTAGGGCTTATTTTGAATCAATGAATGTTCTCTTTGGTGCTTTGATTGATTGGTTCATTCATTCATCCAGCAAGCTCTTATTGAACATATTCTGAGGGAAATCACTAAATAAACAAAACAAAAGGAAATGGCAAAGCACTTGACTCAAGTTATGGATGTGAGAATGATCAGGAGGAGACAGATTACAGCTTTAGGAAGTTAGGGACTATGTGAAAGGGTAGGAGATAGTCTATAATGGTTGTGTCTTGAAGGTTCGCTGACTAGGTAGAAGCTATTCCTCTTAGCTGTGACTGAGGATAAAGAGGAGGATGAGTTGTAAACGTAGGGATGAGGAAGGATGTGGTGAATGAGGACAGTGTGGACCATATAGATGGTAAAGTTCTGCTGGCTGTCCTGTTGGAGGTGTCCAGTGGGCAGTAGAGAACAAAGGTCTAGCGATCAGTAGAAGTACCTGGGCTGAAGATTAGGTTCGGTTGCATCAGGAGTTGTCATTTGAGGCCATAGGTGGAGTTAAAAATCAAGCATTTTGCACACTGTGACCTGTATTCTTTCTCCTCCCCTGCAAACATTGAAAACCAAAATGACACTAAACTTAATAAATCCAGGGAAGAGGTTAAAAGGGAAAAGTACTCACCCAGGGATCTATCAATCAGGGAACATTTTCCTGTGTTTCCTTAAGCTCTCCCTTTTAAGCATATACTTGTACTTTTTGCCTAGCATTGCCTATGCTTGTGTATTTGTGTCATACATATATAATGGCTTTTTGATCTTAAATCTGCCATCTCGGGTCTCTTTTAGGCTTCTATTCTTGACAGCCTTTGTTCAAGGCTGAGTTTACACCCACAATACACAGACACTCATCTCTATGACTAATGTGTCTGTACTAGGCAGCTGGCAACTCTGCAGTAACTCAAGTTACTCATGACATACAGAGAAAGGGGCCAGAGGCAATCTTGGGTTCTGGGCTCTAAAGGTCGGAACTTCATGACATATCTTTCGTCTAACTGGAAGACAGTGATCATCAAAATTTTAAACATGATACTGCATATCCTAGCTGATGTCTTTCCCTGAAATCCAACCCATGAACATAAGGAAGGTTGAGTGGTCTGGGTAAAGTGGGGATTGCAAGCCTAGAGTCCTGTCTATTCAGCTCTTTCTTCCCCCTAGGGACAGTGGGCGCTGATACCCACAGACTTAGGGTGCTCCCTGTGCACTGCTGGGAAGCTCAGTGCTGGAAGACCCTGACTCAGACATGGACTTCATCTTGGGTTGCTAGCCATCCTGAACACACAGGACATGTGCTCTAAGGAATTTCATCTAGAATTCTATATCAACTTTGTCAGGACACCCTAATGTCCTGTATTCAGCTTTTTTCAGTAAGTTACATAAATTTAGCAATTAGAGACATTATTCTACCATAGTGATTTGTGATTAAATCACTTGTGTGGAAAATCCTATCTTCACAGATAAAGGCCTGCTTTCTCTAGAGGTTTGGTGGGGGTGCAGGGGAGTGGTGGTATTTAAAATTACAAAAAGGAAATATTTAAGAAAGAAAGAGCCTGGTTTTTCGCCATAGTCTCAAGTCATGAACAAGTAACCACTATTAACTAAATATATAATCAATGCAATCAACCAGACACTAAGTGTCAGGCTTCTGAAAATCAGCCAATTAGTGATACCTTCACAAACACCTGTCCTGAAAGTCAGCCAATCGGTGACAGTCTCACACTTCCAGGCAGCATCCAATCAGCTCATTCTTCTGTCCAGGGGCCATGCTTCTGAAAGTCAGCAGGTCTACAGCAGCCTCACTCTAATGACTGCAGGAACATAGCCGAAAGTCTGCTGATCTGTAACACTCTGCTTCTGAATGTCCGTCCATCTTTGAATCCCCAAACTAACCAAAACCTCATACAAGATCAGCTCTGGCAATGTTTACGAAGAATGCACCTTATAATACAATTATCCCCTTAAGCCAATGAGAAGTTCTCCTTTTTGCATCAAATAACAAGTTCAAGTCATTCTTAATTCACAAGTTCACAACCCTTTCAACCATTCAACAAACCCTATTTACGGATTTGTTCAGACTTGTGAGTGTCAGGCATATTGACTGACGTGGTCATGAGATTTTCAAATTCAATCTTTTCAAATCCTGTTATAGTTGCTTTCATCTATTTTTGTGTATATTTTAACCTCAAAATGCCCAAACATAAGTTTAAATGTTGTCATAAATTTTATGGTGGACATTTATTAAATGTGGAACAAGCCCTTTCAAAGCTTTTTGTGCTGTATGTAATGCTTCATTCAATATAGAAAACAGTGGAAATTCAGATATAAACCAGCATATACTAACAGCTGAACATGACAGATGTATGATTTCCTTAACTAGTGCCATTGGCATGTAAAAAATAGTGCTTTTTTGGTTTGTTTAAAAGATATTCAGATTACAAAGATAAAATAATCACAGCAGAAGTTGTAATGGCCTTCTATACCGTATATCATTATTGATTTTTCACCTCAAGTTGGAAGCAAATTTTGAAGTACCAGAACCAAATCTACTGTAATAATAAAAAATACAGTAGCTCCATTTACTATTACAGAGATTATCAAACATTTAAATACCTCATCTTTTTGACATCATGGCCACAGAAGAAAGGCCTTCTTATAAGACTATTGTGAGTAAAATCCTGTGCAGATGTTACTTCAGAAACAATGGAACATTTTTACAGACTTATTTTTTTTTTAGTTAGGAGTTAATGAATTAAAGTGGTTAAAGTTGACATAAAGTATGCATGATTCTGTGGTAGATGATGGCTGTACTACCTGTATTCTGCATAATGCAATTCAAATAGCATCTGATATTCTTTTTATTGAAACTGAAGGAATAGTCACAAAATGATTCTTACTTCAGCATTTATATTTTTTGTACTGAATTATTAAAGGATTTTAGTGAGTTTGTTAGCATTTAGAATTCTTTAATTCTCATTCAAAAATCCATTGATTCCCTTTAACAAATGCAGTTGAAAGAAACTTCAATTTATTTGAAGTTCTGATATCACATTTTAATTCTGAAGAAAATGCCCCCAAATTGTTGTTGACTTTTCAAATATGCCACTGAGCAAAGTCTGCTTATTTCTTGTTCATACTTTTTAATATTTCTCTAGAAATAGGGTTATGTACCTTGAAAGAAGAGCAGCGTTGTTAAAGTGCTTCATTGATTAAAGGAACTTGTTTAATGTGTTAGAGAAAGAACTGGTAAAAAAATGTTTTCCTTTATGTGTCAAGGCTGTTCTTAAAAAGAACAACATTACTTATGAACAGAAAAAGAAATTCTGACTTGGAGTGGGTAATTATTATGAAACTTGTCAAGACTAGTGAAATGAATTTCATCACTTGAAGAATTTGAATTAGTAACATAGATGTTACTGAATATTCTTCCAGCATGGAAGCAAGAAGAGGATAACAATTGATGACAATGTCCTCTTTTGTCAGTGAGCCACATTTTTTTTAAAAAAGTTAAGAGATGCAATACAATCCTGAACAATGGAAGGGTGAGCTCTGCCATGGAAGATGGTATTATGTGACTCAACAGCAAATTTGAAGAGCAGTTCTCAGAATTGTTAACTGTGTCAGTACATTTTCAGTATGCCAGCCCATAATGCTGTTGATAAGCATATATTCTCATTAATGAATTTCCAAAGGACAAAATAATGCAATACATTACAGTGACTCCTATTACAGGTATGCTACAATGTAAGTGGAAGACAGACTGAAAATTCGAGGAATTTTATAAGCAAGTTCTGTAAAACTAAAAACTGTTAGAGTTAAATTATCAAGGGAATATAATGAAAGAAAGAGATATATAATTTAAGTGTTTATAACTTAATTTAAATAAACAAGAAATAATGGTTCCGTATATCCCATTTTTTTCTTATTTCCAAGTATATATGCATAGAAAATATTATAGGCTGGATTGTATTTCCTCAAAATTCATATGTTGAAAGTACCTCAGAATGTGAATGTATTTGGAAACAGGGGTTTTAGAAGGCAATTAAGATCTTTAGAGTGGGCCCTATTTTAATACAATTGGTGTCCTTATAAGAAGAGAAATTAGGTCACCTATACACAGAGGGGAAACAATGTAAAAAACACAAGGAGAAGGCAGCCATCTACATGCCAGAGAGGCCTAAGAAGAAATCAACCCTGTCAACACATTGATCTCAGCCTCCAGGATTGTAAATAAATAAATAAGCAAATAAATAAATAATTTATGTTGCTTAAACTACCAAGTGTGTGATACTTTGTTATGGTAGCCCTAGAAAACTAATACAGACAGTCAAAATATTCAAAATTAGGTGTCCTTCATTTTTATTTGCTAAATCTGGCAGCCCTAACTAAGGGAGAAACAGAGATAAAGCTGCCTCATACCCTATTCACCCTCATGTACCATAAGAAATGCTGCTGCTTGGATGATGAGCAAAAGATGGCTTCTAGTGCTATCAAATGATGGAGGACAAATGATTCTAATCTCATAGACACTTTTCCAGAGGGTAGGGAAAAGGAACACTTCCCAACTCAGTTTCATGCTACCAGGTCCCTGACATGGAAGACTGAGAAGTATGAGGAGGCCGATTTATAGGTTAATCTCACTCATGAACATAGATGCAAAAATTCTAGACATGATAAAAGTTTACTTAACCTACAATATATAAAAAGAATTAATATACTGGGGACAAGCTAATGTATCATTAGAAGATCAGAATAAGAGAGAAAATTCATAAAATTACCTTAATAAAAAGCATTTGATAGATTCGAATATACATTCAGCATACAGAAGAAACAGGCAAAAATCTGCTTGGCCTAGTAATAGAAGAAAGTTGTTGAACCTGCTCAAGAATATCAGTCATTGGTGAAATTTTGAAAGAGTTTCATTTGAGGCAATGACGTTCTATGTGGTTATTCAATATTGTATTGTAGATCTTCACCTCCACAGTAATGCAGCTAGTATAAACAAAATAGGGTGAAATTGTATAGGATGGAACAAAATTGTGTTGTTCAGAAATGATCTCATTATGTATCTGAGTAATCCAACATAACCTAAGAAAAATGTATGAGAAATAAAGAGTTTTCAAGATATTAATTCCTCAAAACAAAATCAATTGCATTTCTACATATCAGGAAAAAAGCTGAAATATAAAATTAAGAAATACCATCTGCAATAGGATTAAAAATGTCAAGTACCTTGGAATATATCTAACACAACATGTATATGACCTTTACAAAGAAATTTTGTAGCCTTAATGAAGGAAAATGTAAAAAGCCTAAACAAATGGGGAGCTGTACTTTTTCATGAATTGAAAAATACAATAACAATATCGTTATATGTTTTCCATCTTGTATTTATTATATATTTAATTCTCACCATGTCATATGAGTTAGGTTAGGTGTTATCACCTCAAGTTTAAAGATAAAGAAACTGTGGGTCTGTAAATTCAAATAATTTGCTCGAGGTCATTTTGTAAATAGAAAGGCAGAACTTGAATATATATTTAATTATCTCTAAAGTCCCTGGTTTTTCCACAGTACCGATGGAGTGAAAACACTGTTAGTGCCCTGCCCAGATACCCTCAGATATCCCTTACCGACTTTGTGCATCCCTTTCTAGACTTCTGCATGCTTTGCTGCCGAAGTGTCATACATTTAACCCTCAGAGGATCACCCTTGTGCACTGAAGTCTCCTTGTTCACACACAGAATCAGAAATATCTTGTAATTTTATATCCTTCTTATCTCCTCCCAGTCCTCAGACAATCCGTGACCTCCTTTCCAGTACAGAGATTGGAGGTGCCTAGGAATTTCACATCCCCTCACCCAGTCCCAGAATGGTCCACAGTCAACAAGAGAAAAGCTCCTTGGCCTCAAGACCAAAACATTTTTGAGCTGACTCTGAGACCTCACCTGAAATTATACACTTACTTGACTTCTTCCCCTTTTCTATCCTGCCTCCTTCACCCTCTTAAAGGTTTCTCCTGGGAGCTAATCCTTAATAAAACACTTGCACCTGAAACCTCGGTTCATCTGGGAGAATATTGCCTACTAAACCTACATCGTGAGTTACAGTTACTTTAAATTCACAATCCATATAGCAACACCCAGATCAAATGAATATGCCTATTACGTGAGCTTTGTAAAATATATTATGAATGTGGAATTGGAAGTAATAACGTTAAATTATTATTCAATTGTAATGATGTTTATATAATTCTTTTAGTGATCTCTGCCAAGTAAATTTATCTACCTGGCTTTAAGTTTTCTCCCCTGATAAATGACTGTATTGGATCAGATATTCTCAAGGCAGTGGATTTCAAAAGGTGGCGATTTTGTCCCCCAGAAGACATTTGATAAAATCTGGAGACATTTCAGGTTGTGACAACTGAAGTGGAGTGCTGCTTGTGTTTCTAGTGCACAAAAGCCAGGGATGCTGCTAAACATCCTACAATGCCCTAGACAGCCCCATACAACAACAACAAAAATTTGTTCCTGCTGATATGGTTCAGTTGGTTGGAGCATCATCCATACACCAAAAGGTTGGGGGTCTGATTCTCCATCAGGGCACATACCTAGGTTGTGGGTTCAACCAATCGATGTTTCTCTCTCACATCGATGTTTCTCTTTTTCTCCACTCCTCTCTCTCTAAAATCAATAAACATACTCTAATTAAAGAAAAATTATTTGGCCCAGCCCGGTCAGGTGTGGCTTAGTTGTCTGGGCGTTGTCCTGCAGAATGAAGGGTTGCCGGTTTGATTCCCAGTCAGGGCGTGTGCAGGAGGCAACTGATAGATGTTTCTCTCTCATATCAATGTTTCTCTGCCTCTCTTTCTCTCTCCCTTCCCCTGTCTCTAAAAATAAATAAATAAAATCTTTAACAAATAAAATAAAATAATTATTTGGCACAAAATGTTAGTGCTTAGATTGAGAAACCTTGATCTAAGTTCTTTTTTTTAAAGATTTAAAAAAATTTATATTTAGACAGAGGGGAAGGGAGAGAGAAAGAGAGGGAGAGGGAGAGAGAAACATCAATGTGCAGTTGCCTCTCACGTGCCCCCTACTGGGCACCTGGTCCACAACCCGGGCATGTGCCCTGACTGGGAATCAAACCGGAGGCCCTTTGGTTCGCAGGCTAGTGCTCAGTTCACTGAGTCACACCAGCCAGGGCTTGATCTAAGTTCTTGTCTGTCTCTAAAGTTCAGTGAACTAGTAATTCTATCTTAGCTTATGTCAATTCATTATTTGATACAATCTTATCTTAGCTTATGTCAATTCATTATTTGATACAATCTAGGCATTTTAATTCTATGAGAAACTAGTCAACTCAGTTGGTAGCTTCGTACTGAAAAGTTAGTTACTGATCTGTTTATAAGCAATTGATGGTCACTTAAGGTAGACTACTTCTGCATGGACATACAGCCTTTGTAACCTAACATTCAATGACCTGTTTGCTGCTCTACAAAATACTTTTTTAAAAATATGGAACAGAGAATAGAGATTACCTTGTGAAAGCAAATTTGATGGTAATTTCTTTTACGTGTAGTGGCATGGACAAAATAAATAGAGCATGTAACATGCCATTTTATGATATACAATAATTATAGTATAATTAAAAAGCTGTATGAGTAGGGTGTACTTTTGACTTTTTATTTTAATCTCAGTAACCAAAAGAAACTCATTTAATATTCTTAATAGAGCAGTTTTCCAATGATGGCTGCCATGTTATAGTTTTTTTAAAAATTAAATATATTGGGATGACATTGGTTGTTACAGTTTTATAGAACAGTGAACACATTAAAAGTAGGTGTGATTAGAAGTTCATTTGTTATATTTACCAAAAAAGTTCTTATTTCAATTTTCACTTAACATACATGTTTATTGTGAATGGCACATGTTAAATGTGCCATTAAAACACCCTAAATTAAATGGAGTAATGCTACACACTCTATGTCTATCTTTTATCCATTTTTAAAGCCTAATTGCTTTATAATGAGGGCTAATGTAGAGCCAAATATGGGAGCAAATGAAGAAGAAACTATTAAAATCTCATGATGGAATTAATGCCACATACTGTATAAGAATTTCTTTCTTGAAACCCTCATCTTGTAGAAATAGAAAAAATGTAGAAGGACAACCTATTTTGGATTAATGGCAAAGTACATGAAAGTGGACAAAGAAAAATGAAGCAAAGACATAAAAGCTGGATTCCAAAGGTAGACACTTGGTTCTGTAGGTGGCCTTATTCTTGTTTCCAGGTTCACAAAACCAATGTAAATGAAATACAATAGGGCCTAGAGGGCTGTAAAACAGTTTCAGGATAGGATGGATTAGGTTAAAAAACTGCTTCACCCAAATACAGCATAGCAATGATATAACAAGCTCTGGAGGGACAAATGGAAAATCCCCCAGTGTGCCTGTCTTCACTACAGGGGAATTTAAGCCTGTGAAAATCAAGACTAGGATATCAGGTTTTGCGTCTTTCTCCATCTGCTACATGATATGTTTATCGTCATATTTCTTTATGAACAGCAGGATTTTCTCCCTTGAAGATCAAGAACCGGGGATGCAGAGATAAGTTTATACAAGACAGAAAGATATAATATAGCAGTGCTATGGTCTGAATGTTTGTATTCCCGCAAAATTCATATGTTGAAATCCTAATGCCTGAAGTGATGGTGTTAAGAGGTGGGACTTTTGGGAGATAATTAGGTCATGAGGGTTGAGCCTTCATGAATGGGGATTATTGCCTTATAAAAGAGATTCCCCCATAGGTCCCTGCCCCATTTTAACTTATGAAGATCCAACCAGAAGTCTGCAATTTAGAAGAGGGTCCTCCCCACACCATGCTGGCACCTTGACCTTGGACTTCTCAGCCTCCAGAACTGACTGTGAGAAATAAATTTCTGTTGTTTATAAGACACCCAGTCTGTGGTGTTTGGTTATAGCAGCCCAAATAGACTAAGGCAAGCAGTATTCAAACTAGGTATTTTTTTTCTCATATTCCTCATGACCCATGGAAAAAACAGCCTAGAGATTCTCATTATGTACCTGAAAAGCTTTACTACTCAAAATAATTTTTGAATGAAGATACTTTAGTGTTTTAATAAACAGGTTAGTTTTTTTTAAAGATTTTATTTATTTTTTTCAGAGAAAGGGGAAGGGAGGGAGAAAGAGAGGGAGAGAAATATCAATGTGCAAGAGAAACATCAGTTAGCTGACTCTTACACACCCCTAACTGGGGACCTGGCCTGCAACCCAGGCATGTGCCCTGACAGGGAATTGAACTGGTGACCCTTTGGTTTGCAGACCAGCGCTCAATCCACTGAGCCACACCAGCCAGGGCTAGTTATGTTTTTATATAAGAAAAAAGGTAGGTTTATTTATAGAGTACACATAAAGTCTGGAGATGTAGAAAAGTAGATAGATTATAATAAAGGACATCTTCACTCTGGAAAATAGTAAAGTAATGCTGTCTGTGTTTCCAAACTTCATGAACATTTATATAAAACAATCTCCAAGATATATTATTAGTTGGGGGAAAAGCAAATTGCAAAACAATATGTACTGCTATGTTATTATATTTACATAACAGTCAAATGCAAATTTTCATCCACACAGAATGAACTCAATAAAGTTCCATGGTGGTAGAGATGAGAGAGGGGATTGAAGTCAAGAGATTAATTTTTCTGACTGTATGTTCAAAATTTTTACAGTGTAAAAATGGTAATAGAGCACCACTTCAGTATTTTAACACTAATCAGTAACAAATCACTTGCAAACACTTCATACCTGATCCTGATACTCCAGTCACTGTGAGTACAAAGGTGGACTGATTTCTGTTGAAGTGTCTTGGTCTAATTGACAGAGACCTAGGTGCTAACTCTCCCTCTGGCACAAACAACCTGGAGGACCCTTAGCTAATCATCATTTCCCTAAACTACAGGTTCCCCATCCATAGAATGACAACTGTAAGGTCTTACCCTTCATTACTATTTTAACTGTGTGTTGACGATCAGAAGTCAGGAAAAGCATATACCAACCCAGTGGTCCTACACTAGCTTTTAAAACTCTTCACTTCATGATTGTAGTATCGTAATATCCTTATGTGAAAGTGAAAATCAGCACTACTGGTAAAAGAGTGTTTCCAATGGGACATGGACAAGGTTACATAAGTAGTGTGTATACACAAGGCCACACTACAGCTGAAAATAGGACTAATGATCCCTCCTTGTCAGTGATTTTTGCTTTCTTATCAGTGATGTCCACATTATTACCCTACCTTGTGAACAAAGGTTACTGGGAATCTACTTGCTTAATGGTTCTTTCTTCTCAACAAAATCCAGTCCAAGACAGGATTCCACGATCTCCCTTGGGAATATCAAATACAAATCCAGGCTTATGAACAGCCCCTCTTAAATCCCCATTACTGAGATGCCCCAAGGTTCCCTATGGGGTATGTTTTAATTTTCTGCAGTCTACTCAATAAACCTGACTTTGTTTGACTACAGGTGTGTTCCTGGCTGTCTTTACTGAGCTTTGACCCCTCCTTTTGACAATCAAAAATATAATTTATATAACATAAACTACATCTTCTATCAAAAGATACTTCCTTTAGTCAAGAACACATCCTTATTTTGAAATGTTGTTGAAACAAAACACACAAACAATATAACAAGAGGCATTAATCCATATTCTTGGAGATAGTCTTTTTTATACTCTCAAATTTTCATTCCATTCTGCATACCTATATCACTTCATTAATTATCTAGGTCTTTCTTTCACAGATAGCTTTAACATATTCATAAAATCTAGTGAATTACATTGAGAAACGTTACATATACTTTTTTAAAGATTTGTATTAGTTGTATATTGCTGTGTAACAAATTACCCCAAAACTGAGTGGCTTAAAGGGAGAAACATTATCTCACAGTGTCTGTATGTCAGGAGTTTGAGAATGGCTTAATTGGTAGTGCTCACTAGTTCAGTTCTCTTAAGAGGCCTTGAATCTTTCCTGTAATCTTTTGGAGATCTAAATAGTTCGATGTAAATTAATTTCTTAGAAATCTATTCCCCTACTGAGAGGAGTGCTAGTGAATAATTGTAATCCAATCACGGGCATTTTAGTACGTGCATTCCCTAAATACAGTATCATATGAAGGCCTCATAATAACTCTGTGAATCCATTTTTCAGATAAATAAACTGAGGCTTGGAGAATTTAAATGTCTTGCCCTGTACCATACAGCTACGAGAAAGTAAAACCAAAATACAAAAACAAATTTATCTAACACCCCAAACAGTGCTTTCTGTTCAAGATCAGAGCTTCCACAGAAAATAAATTAAATTTTAAAAATAAAGAATTGAGGGTGGAAGGTGGGGAAGGGTGGGGTTGGGGAAAGTGGTGGCAGGAAAATGTTGATGGGGGGGATGATGGGATGGGGTTCAGGGTGGAGGGAATAAAGGGAGAAAAAATCAGACAACTGAAATAGCATAATCAATAAAATATACAAAAATAATAAAAATAAAGGATGGAAATAAATAGGAATATTCATTAATTGGGCCTTTATTGGATAATAGGAACGTTTACATATATCTCACTAAATTGAGCCCATTCTCTTGTTTAATCAAGCCTGTTTACAAATGCTAGTACATAAATCTCTCCCTGTTGGTAAAAAATTATATTCAAAGGATTTTCCAAATAAGCAGTAAACTCATGTCATCAAGATTCCCAAAATTCCCTCATGCAGGTATGAGCATTGCAGTACAAGAGGGAAATCATATTTTGTCTCAATATCTTTTCTCTCAATTTTCTATGTTCTTTTCTTCTTGAATATATTTCTCTCAATTTTTTTTCCTCCTGTGGAACAGGGAAAAATCAATATATGTTATTTATACCTTCTGATAAAAGGACTACAGTGAGAAGAAGTTTCAGTCAGCTTTTTCATTTCTTCTCAACTTTAGAATTTTAAGGCATTTGTTTCTAACTGTGGCTGTAGGGAAGGGAGCTAGAAGGAAGGGGCTCAGAGAATGGTAGAATAAGGAGGACCTAAAATTTTATCTATTTAATGGGAACAAGAAGATTAAACTGCACTTAATTTTATATAGTACTAGAAATGTACTTTATGTAAAACTATACTAAGCAGAGTTACTTGGATGACTCTCATATGCAGTTTTAAATGTGTTAAATGAAGCTGTGCACAATTTCTTTGTTCACAATATTAAACATTGAGCTTATAGTGTAGTGGAAATAATTCAAGTTTGGAGTCAGAGCTGAATGAGTTCAAGTTCTACTTTTACCATGACTAGTAATGGAAACTTGGACAACCTGTGTGTGACTCAGTTTGTTTATCTGTAAAGTGGGAATAATAGTGCCCTCCTACCCCCCGATTCTAGTAAAGGTTGGAACTAATGTAGATAATTTGCCTAATACAGAGTAAAAGCTCAGGATTTGAGCTTTAATAAGTCTTGGTTTATATTCATTTATTTGCCTGTGGGGGAAAAGGTGCTATTTTAGGAAAGCTAGACAGAGAAATGTTCCCCCACTCTTCCTAACTACTCAGTTCTTAGATCTACAGTACTTGGACCTTCGCCTCTTCTTAGATCAAGTTAACGTGCATCCAGTAAGTGCTGAAGCCCAAGGCAACTTTGAGGAATGTATCTCCTTTTTTTCAGTACCAAGAAAATCTTTCTGTGTGAGAAGTTTCCAGGGGTCGAGTAGGCTTACCTTCCTTATGTTTCTGATTAGTAGACCACACATTTTAGAATTTTATTTTCTTAAATGTAAGCAAGGTTTCCCAAGCGAGTTATCAGTTAATAATTCTAAGGCACTTTAGCTAACTTCATGAAATGGTTATATGTGTGTGTGTGCTTCCAATATTTGCTGAACATAAAGTTGATAGACAAGGAAAATCTTTTTAAACTTTACAAATGTAAGCTTTTATTTGCTCAAAGCCAGAAAAATACCCCAAAAGAATATGTAACGAATTGTTAATCAATTTTTTGAAATTGTTTTATATAAACTGCTGCCAAAAATAGATATGTTGATAGATCTTTATAGGCTAATATTTATATTACTTGCCTGGGCTTAATCATGAACTGTGAGGAAATGGAAAAATAAACATCCCACTGCCCCCAAGCCTTATAAAAGACTGATCATTGCAAGTCAATAGAGACTAGTTTATTTCAACAGTAGGAAACTCTAAAATCTGGTCTGTTTGAAGATACAAAATTTGAGAAACTTTAAAAGAATTTGCTCCCTCCCAGTTGTCAGTAGGAATTCATCAACCTATGGGGATTCAGCTCAGTTCCACACAAGCTTATGTTTTACATTCTTTGCTTATTCAGTTTGGAAAGACCCTTTTTACAAGGAGGGCTTTTTGGCTCTCCCCCACCGACCCTATCTTGGAGCTTGAAAGGTGCATGACATTCAGCCCACTTCTCTTTCTTCCTCCAAACCAGTGTTCAGAGTACATTTCAGCAGGGAGTCCACCCTGAAACATTCACACCTCCTAAACCTTCATTACCTAAGATTCAAGCCAGCCTGAACACTGTCAGGCTCCTGACATGTCTGCACGATGCTGCTGTGAACATTCTCCTCAGATCCTCCTGAATTCTCTGCGGGGATAATGTAAACCTCTGTTTATTTCTGTGGTGATAGCACAGTTCAGGCTAATCACTCTGAATCAGAAAGTTGGAGCTTAGCCTAAGTCTTGCATTCAAGAGCAGGGGGGACCACTGAAATTACATAGAGCAGATCAATTGTGAAGAATGAGATGAAGAACTATAAATACAAATGAAGTCTAAGTAAAAAAGGACTAGAAATTGATAAGCTGGATTTCATTAACATTTGAAACTTCTGATCCACAAAAGACAATATCAAGAGAATTAGAAGGGAAACCACAGACTGGGAGAAAATATTTGCAAGAGATATATTTGATTAAAGACTGTTTTCCAAAATTACAAAGAACACTTAGAAATCACTAATAAGAAAACAAATAAGCCAATTAACAAATGGGACAAAGGCCTTAACAGACACCTCACCAAAGAAGATGTACAGTTGGCAGATGAGCATATGAAAAGATGCTCCACATCATATGTCATCAGGGAATTGTAAATTAAAGCAAGAGTGAGATACCACAACACGCCTACTAGAATGACCAATATCCAGAACACTGACAGCAAGCAAGTGCTGTTGAGGATGTTCTCTGCACAATGCACCTTCCTCTCAATTTTGTTGTAAATGTGAAACTGCTCCAAAAACATAAAGTCTTTTTAAAAAAGTAGCATACAAGAATTGAAGTTCTTGCTAATCTCTAATGTTTGGTACATTTGTTGGAATGGAAATTTCTGAAGGTCTTACTCATAAATGTACCATCCACATCTTAACATTGTAACTGGTGTATAAAAGGAACTGAAGTGAATTGAAAGTCTTCTTGTTCCAAAACAAATTCCTTTTCTAGAAAGGAAAAACCGAACAAAGTTTATGGAAATCTAAGTTTAAATCTAACTTCTATTTTGATACCAGGGATGGACAGGTGTTCGGACTGAGCCTCTTGCCAAAAATAACCAAAACTACCAGATGAAATATAAAAAGTAAGCTTTTATAAGCATTGCCAAGCTTATAAAACAGGAAATAATGATCAGGGCAAATTGAAGCGAAAGCTGGAACCAGGTCATTAATCTGAGCATGGAAGCCATTTTCACCCTAAGGGAATTTATTGAATTTGACTTTAAGTTTTGAAAATATTGGTTTAGGATATAAAAGGTAAAGTGCAGGTCCGCCAGAGGCTGGAGACTAACAGGGATCTTCCCTTCATAAATCTGGGCTAAATCTAGCAAAAGCTAGAGTTAAACTGCCCACACTGTGCCCACACTGTGCCGACGCTGTATCCACCCTCAGGACCTACAAGGAACGCTGCTGCCTGGGTGAGTAAAAGATGGCTTCTAGTGCTCACCTACTGAGAGCGCATGTATGATTCTAATGATTCTAATGTCACACACACTTTTCCAGAGTATGAGAAAAAAGGATACTTCTCAGCTCTGTTTCATACCGCCAGACCCCCAAGTGCAGAAAGCGGAGGAGAAAAGTAGAAGGTCAACTTACAGGTCAATCTCACTCATGAACATAGATGTAAAAATCCTAGACAAAATAATAATAAATGGGATCTTCAGCATGCAATAGTATACTCAGTGTAAATTAATTTACCATTAGAAAGTCAGCTAATGGAAATTATTGCATGATTGTAAGATGAAAAATTCATATAATCATTTTAATGAAAGAAAGCATTGTATTAAATTGAACATCTATGAAAGATAAAAAAAGAAAAAAATAGTGTACATTTAAAATTTTGTTTAAGGGTAGGTGTCTTATTAAGTGTTCTTTCCAAAATAAAAATGTAAAAAATCCTGTTAGCAACCTAAGAATAGAAAGGAAATTCTTTAGTCTGCTAAAGAGTGACACTTTGAAAAGATTTCCATTTGAGATAAGCATGCTCTTACACAACTATTCAACATTGTATTGCTGGCCCTCATCTGCACAATGGAGCCTTAAGGTAAGAAATTTAAGAAAAGTAATAAATTTAAAAAGGAAACTGATATACTTTTATGTATTGAAAAACTCAATGCTGCCAATATATCAATGCTACTCAAATTGTTCTATAAAATCAATGGAATCCCAGCCTAAATCCAATTGTGAGATATAAAAAGTTGATTCTAAAATTTATACTTAGAAAAAAATGGTAAGGAGAGTCAAGACTATCATGGAGAAGAACAAGGTACAGAAATTGCCTGACTGGGTATTAGGGCTTATTATAAAACTATGGTAATCAGAGATATGTGGAATCGGTGTTTGGATAGAAAATCATCAGAATAGAATAGAATAGAACAGAATGGAATAGAAACAGAGAAATTCATATATGTGCTCTCATTAGATGAAAAAAGGGAGCAAAGAATATTTGTCGATCAGCAGGGAGGAATGGACTCCTTGAGAACATTGCTAGGTTAATTTTGGAATCCATTAATAAAAATAAAAATTAGAAATGAGTCAGAGATATCCTTTTTTACTACTCTGAGTTAACATGGTTTTGTAAATCCTAGCTAGTTCAATAAGGCAAGAAAAATAAAAGTGCACACTTTGAAAGAAAGAAAAATATCGCTACTTGCATATGACAATGATTGTCTGTATAGAAAACATGAATATCTTAAAAACAAAACAAAGCAAACAAAACAACTCCTTGAACCAAAACTGAATTTAGGAAGGTCTCAGAAACAATGTTAATGAACAAGACAATTGTTTTCCTATATACTAGCAATGAGCAATTTGAATTTTAAATGAAGAAATCTGTACTTTTTATAACAGCATCAAAAACTGAAGTGTTTAGGTATAAATATGTGCAGAATATGCATGTGAAAACCACAAAACACTGATGAAGGAAACCAAAGGAGATATAAATAATTAGGCAACCAACCTGTATTCATGGATTGGAAAACTCACTTCTTCCCAATGTGATCTTGGAAATGTCACTTCTTCCCAATGTGATCTAAAGATTTAATGCAATCCCAATAAAAATCTCAACAAGCTTCTTTTATAAAAAGATATCTATAGACTGATTCTGATATTTATGTGAGAAAGCACAATTACTAGAATACCAAAACAATTCTAAAAGGGAAGAACAAAGTTGGAGGACTCACATTACCCAATTTCATGATCTATTATAAAGCTACAGTAATCAAGGCAGTGTGTTATTGGCAAAACATAGGCACAAAGACCATTTCCCAGTTCCCAAATATATACTAATTTTTGATTTTTGCCTATCAAGTTACCACAAATTTAGCAGCTTAAAACGACATCAGTTTATTAGTTCACCATCTGTTGGGCAGAATTCTAGGCATAGCATGGATGGATCTTCTGCTCAGAGTTACACAAGGCTAAAATCAAGCTATCATTCAGGCTGTATTGTTATCTGGAGCTCAGGGTCCTCTTCTAAGCTTATGAGATTGTAGTGGAATTCAGTTTGCTTTCTGTTTAGGGATGGGTCTCAGTTTCCTTGTTGACTGTCAGCTGGTGGCCCTCCTCAGCTCCTCTTCCATCGTCAGAGCCAGCAATGGAGAATCTCCCTCTGACTTTTTGAATCTCCTTTACCAGGTAAAGTCCCATCCCTTTTAAGGGTGAAACTAATTAGATCAGAATCACTATGTTGAAACCCTAGCCCCCAAAGCAGCTGTATTTGTAGACAGGGCTTCAAGGAGGTGTTAACCCAGCTTAGTATCTGTGCTGCTGCCATATTTCTTTGTTAGTTTCACAATCACATTTACTCCACACAGAAGGATGCATTTTATTTTAACGCCCTCATCAAAGTGATAACTGGAACTGATACAGCACTCTAAAATTAAGAAATTTGTCCCAAAACAGTTGCTCAAGGAGATAAACACACATTTTTTCAGTTGATGTGTAAACAGGGAAATTAACTCTGCCAGCAACATGACATAGGAAACACAAGGTATTTTGAGAGGCAGCTGGCCTGCATTGCACTTCTATTGACCCTGTTGCACTGGGACCTCTGGCTGGGCACCAGCCGTTACTGCTGTGACCATAAAGCTCCCAGGTCACTCTGTATCAAAAAGCAGAGGACTGGAGGCACCTATAGAACTTTCAAGATACATCTTTCTTGCTACACACCATGTGGAGCAAAAACAGGCCTTTTTGGGAGGGGAAAGCCTGCTACTATACACAGGAATGAGCAAGGTATTGTCAACGCATCTTTGGAAAGGAAGAAGGCTAAACATAATAACCAATTTGTCACTTGGAAGATTTTCCAAGGTATTTAAAGCACCGTCCTCAGTTTAAAGACTGCCGCCTCTTCCCAATTCCCTTCAACAACTGCCAGGTCACGGAATGCTAGGGCCTGGAGCAGCCTGCCAGAGAGCAGGCCCGTGGAGGGGAGTCAGGGAGTGGCAACAGGACTCCAAGCGTCCTGAATACAGGGCTGGGGCATGCTGTTACCAAACCAAACAAGGGTCTGACCACTTGGTAAGTATCAGCCAAAATAATACTTCAAGTTACACTGGTTGGATTGCTTCAGTTGGTTGGAGCATTGTCCTGTGAACTGAAAGGTCTGGCTTCAATTCCCGGTCAGGGCACACACCTGGGTTGCAGATTCGGTACCGTCCACAGTTGGGGAGGGTACAAGAAGCAACTGATTGATATTACTCTCTCACATCAATGTTTCTTTTCCTCTCTGTATTCCTCCCTTCCCTTCTTTTTAAAATTAATAAGTATGTCCTCGGATAAAGATTAGGAAAAAAAGAATACTCCAAGTTGATTTTCATACTGGTAATTTTATTGTGAAGTAGCAAGCAAGGAGTGTACTGGGGATCATTCTCAAAGCAGTGTCTCCCCAAGAACAAAAGACCACCTGGTATTACAGGGCTAGTTGCTTACATCAGAGTATATTGAGGCTTGTTTGGAGTGAATGAACATGTGCAGTAAGCAGCCATGCTTGTATACATGTTGCATATATACAACCATGAAAATGGCGGATAAGCCTCACCTTGGGCTGAGATTTTAGTATTATAATAAGGATGATGGGAAAATTTCACACTGAGGCCACTGGAGAGTTCATTAGTCAGTTCCAATCAGCCTGAGGCAGTTTTGTAGTAGGCAGTTAGACAGACATGAACAGAGCAGGGACAATAGGTCAGGTATGGAAGGTCACCCAGGGTGGAGAGTCCTGGGTGCCTAGCAATGGACAATTATAGGGTGGGACCTCACCCCCAGGGTGACCTTGCTTCCCCTAGCATATCGTTGGTCACACGCTTTAGACCCCCTGACTTTTCATATTGCTAGTCATGTGGTAGACCTCCTTAAAGGAGGAACAAGGGGACCAGAGAATAGCTTCATGTGACTCATGCACAAGGCCTTACACAACCACTTCCTTAAGGATTAAGCCCAAGAGGTAACACCTAGACCTCAGTTGTGTTTCAACTGCAGGCCCAGAAAAGCAGCAAGGGCAGGTGGGGCTGCACCATGGTGGATATCAGGACCAGATGCCCCCTACCCAGATGCCAACCAACCAGTACAGACCATGACCCTGAAAGGCCACAGTTGGGAAACTGGTGAATATTCTACTGAGATTCTCTCCTAAAACCTCCAGGTTAAAAGCTTTGAGAAAAAGACTTGGACTCAGCACATTCTCTCTCTCTCTCTCTCTCTCTCTCTCTCTCTCCCTCCCTCCCTCTCTCTCTCTCTCTCTCACTCCCTCTCTTTCTCTCTCTCCCACACTTGTGCCTTTCTCCCTCTTCTTCCCTCAAAGCATGTACATTTGCTTTCTTTCTCCTAAGCTCCAAAGACCCTTCTTTTGCCTCTGTAACTTGTTTCCTGACTCCGCACAGCCTCACTTCTTCCAGGGCTCACTTCTCCTACATCTGTGACTTTCTCAATAAGCTTTTCTCTTGTGTTTGAGTTTTGGCTCTGAACTCTTTCTTAGCCAGAACTCAAGTATGAAGGTGGCTGAACCAAGGTCCAATCACTGGTAACATTCTGGTGCCTTTTCATTACTAACAATTTCTAACAATTTCCTTATGTTTACCTTCCGGCCCTGAAGGGAGGCATCTTAGACAAGCACTGTTAGAATTCAATCAATCAAAAAAAAAATCACGGTAAATGTTTAAGTAATTACAAAGGCTTTCTCCAGGTTCATAACTTTCCTGTACAAGCTAGGTAGGCTACAGTGTCTTAGGGTTACAATGTTTCTTTCTTGCTTGGTCCTGAATTATACATACTGCTCTTTTCACTGATTGAATAATGGCATTCTTGCAAAAATTCACTTCACCTGTTGTGCTCTGTGATCATAGAAGAGCAGAGGCATCATAACAGGTCTTCATTCATCTTTGACGTAGAGCACACCAACATTTTCACAGAGTAAATGAAGAGTATATATTGAAAGCAGAGGAGATTTGTAAATGAGTACACAATCTTCTGGAGCATTGCCTAAGAGTAAATTAAGTATAAGTGGTGTTGGGCAAAGCATGCAAATTATTCATTAGGCAGGAAATGAGAATCGGCCATTTTACGATTAGAGACATAGTGACATTCTTTCTTTCTTTATAAGAAATCCTTTCATGACAGATGAGAATCAATCATCTGATCAAATGCCTTTTCTACCTTTCAACTCAGCACAGTGCTAATGCATTTTCCCTTCTTCTTCTTTATAAATGTGAATTCTTATTACGCGCATTTTATCGCAATAGACAGAAGCTATGACTGTGGCTTCAGAGTGAGCAACATATTCTCCAGAGTTTCATTAGAAGTATAGTATATTAGTATATATTATATATGTATTTTATATATATAATATATATAGCGTAGCATAGGTAGTATATCCTCTGACCTCATCTGCAACAACTTAACTACTTCTCCCGGTATATTTTCAAAAATATTTTAAAGTCTAACACTTCAAGGGTGGGATTTTAATTCACTACAATGGATGATACTATTTTCAAAATATCTGAACTGGGAAAATTGTATTTCAGCAGCATCAGTCTTCTGAACTCTTTTCCCATTCTTCCCAACAAAAACAAAAAGAAAAACAAACCAAAAACCCAGTGTTTTTTCTAAAATTTCTAGAGATGAATTAACACACATGTGCACATACACAACTGTATGTGCTGTGTTGTATTAACACTTTTCCAATTTAAATAATTCCCAGAAAGGAAGATTCGGTTACTAAATAATTAATGTTTGGCAATTATTATTTTAGCCTTGATTGGGAGGAAAAGAGAAGAAAATGAGGGAGAGAGAGAAAGAGGGAAATTAGGAAATGCTGGTTGCAAAAAAGTCTGGGAAAGGGGCAGCATGAAAGGATTTCCCTCCTTGGCCTGAAGACTATCCCAGTGCTGCTGGCAAAGTTCTGCAGGAGCAAGTTCTGGAGATGGGGCTGGAAAGTCCTGAGGGGGTGGCACAGCCTTCATCGAATCACCACCACACATAATCTCAGTGTGGATGGTGCACAGGAACCCCTGGAATTATGTTCTATCAAAAATAGAGTGGTGTATGTCTTTGGATTCTGCGATTTTTCCCATTTTTTTATGCTTTTTTGAAGATTCCACAGTGTGGAAATTATTCAAATATTAAATACTTTTAAAACAATCATTTAGAATCTTTTAGGTATTATCATATGTCTAACTCTCCTTAGGTCCAAGAAAAACTCACCTTTTAGTGAGTTATCCCTCAGAATTGTTAGTACCTTTAAAAATACCACTAATTTACCTTCCATAACTATATAAACAATGTTATTTTCGAAAGTTAAGCTAGAAAAGTAAAACAAATGTAAAGGATATACCTATAAACTCCCACCACTCCCTAATCCACAGTTAAATAATGTTAATATTTTTGTGTATTTTAATCTTTTAGTTATAGAATTAATAATAATAATAATAATAATAATAATGATTAACTGCTTTCTGCATTCCAGACCTATTTTAAGTATTAAATGTATTACCTAATTTACTCTTCACCCAACCCCATATGTAGGTGTATTATCTCCATTTTATAAGTGGGGAAGCAGAGTCTTTGAACAATTAGGTAACCTGGGAAATGAAGTAGAGTTTATGCAATGGAGAAACTCCTCTATCCTGTATACTGCCCCAGTGTGTTTCATAGGCAGAGGGAGGGACTACAAAGAGGTTGTCCTTTCATCTGGTATCCTGTGAGGTGCTTCTGCTTCAGTATTTCTTCAGATCTGCCCATCAAAAGACTGCTGGAGAAAGTCTATAGGTTGTCACTCTATGGGATGCTGTGGAAGACCCCAGGAGACCAGGGTGGCCTATGGATCCTTTCTTATACCTCAGCATCTCTTCCCTAATGAGTAAGGTAGGCAGGTTGTGAAGAGGAGCAGGACTAAACAGCTATTGGTAAAGGATTAGAGTGAAGGTCTATTAGGGCTTAACTCAAAAAAGGCAAACTAGCCTCATTTAAAAAAACAAAACAAAACAACAACAACAACAACAAAAACAGCTACAAGCAAAATAGGAAACCAGAGCAAAAGCCATCCGATGCCTGGAAGCTCAAATGTAAAGAGCCTGCAGCTTGGGGCACGCTTGATACAAGGATTAAAATGGTAATATATTTGACAGACCTGCATATGAGGCTAATATGTCACCAGCCTTTGTCCAGATCTTAATCAAGATCAGGAGCTAGATGTGACTAAGGCTACAGTTTGAGCAATCTCAGTGTGTGAGGCTGAGTGGAGCGCTAGGAAGGTAGGGATGGGTACTCACCATTCAACTGAGGACCACACAGTGAACGGAATGATGATTGGTCCACATTTACTCATTGGTAACCCAAATGGATACAAGCAACTTACTCACAATGCATATCTCATTAATTTTTGGTGACAAAAAAAATTCACCCTTAAGGGAACTTTTCATTCTTCCCATTTTCCACTTGCATTTCACATTTTATCTTTTGGCATGTCACGCTTGGGAATCTCCGAATGTTTCTTTATGGATATAATTTGAGTGGCTTGGACAGATGGGAAAATGGACCATCTGGCGGTTATCACTGCATGCAATGTAAGTCTAGATAACAGGAGGGTGACTGGCCAACTGCCCAGATAACACCACCAATTCTCTGGATTTACTGATTTTTTCCAAGAATTACTCTTCAACGTGGGAATTTATTTTTAAGCAGAACACCATCCTGATTTTTTTAGAAGAAGGAAAACAAAAGAATGGAAAAAAGATCAAAACCTAAAACTGCAGTGTTTTTTTTTCTTTCTGCATGTCTCTGAATAACCTTCTAGCTTCCCAGAATTATTAAATTCAGCAACAGTGGGACCTCAAATGGATCAAACCTTCCAGAAAGACTTGAACACTATAGCATTGAATGTATATGGTATGTCTTTTTTCTTATTTGGTCCATTTTTCCCAACCAAGGAGATTCTTTATTCTGTATTTTTATTGTTGATGCTATTACAGATGTCCTCATTCCCCTGTCACCCCACCCCAGGCTATGCCCACCTCCACCCAGCTCCTGCCCCTCCTTCCCTCTGACCATCATCACACTGTTGTCTGTGTCTATGGGTTATGTACATATGTTCTGTGGCTAATCTCTTCGCCTTCTTTCATCCAGTCTTCATTTCTCCTCTGACAGCTGTCAGTCTATTCCATGTGTCCATGTTTCTGTTTCTATTTTGTTCATCTGTTGTGTTCATTAGATTCTTTTTGCAAGGCCACCTCAGGACTGTATCAAAATTTCCACTAGGTGTTATACTATACTAGAAAAAAGTTCTTCCTCTATTTTCAAACTTGATGAATCCTCAAGGAGTATAAAAAATAAATAGTTAAGAGTACAACAAAAAAGAAGTCTAATGACTCCAGAAAGGATGTCACTAATGGGACTACTGTTGTCAAGTCACCTTTAGAGAAAGGCTTACACAGTGACCTAAAGGCACTTTGTCTCTTGAAAGAAATAGGTGTTGTGACTCTTATACATTGCCAAACCTGACATTTAAGAGATGCTCTAAGCAGGATCCCTAATAAAAGACTCACCCAAGGATTTGTGGACAAAGGCTACAATTTTCTTGTCCATTAGCTTTGTTAAATATCTAATGCAGATCTTGATACAGAGCACTAATTCAAAGAACAAAAGAACAAACTACTTTCTTATCTAATCCTACCTCTCTCCTAGCTCTATTTCTTTATATCTCTTATTTAACAAATTCATTTTTTTCATTTTATCATCATTTCATTGTTTTACTGTTTCTCTTGATATATGTGTGTATATATATATATATATATATCAAGAGAAACAGTAAATATATGTATGACTTACTGTTTCTCTCTCAAGAGAAACACACACACACTCCCAAATTTCCTGGGTTAGACACAGATTTTTTTCCATGTGTGCTTCATATTTCCATTTATGTTTGGCACATTCATAATACCCATAGGTAATAAATATTATCCTGTACATGACATGGTCCCAAATATACTCCTTTCTTCATATGTTCCTGTAGTTTACTCTCCACTAACACCCCAAATTAATGTGTTAGAAACTATCTAGATTCATGGTTCCTAAATAAGATTTCATTCTTGTGAAGTAATTGAATGAAAAAGGTAAATTAAGATTATTTTCTGAAAATTATCTTCAACTGAGGCTAGACAAATATGATTGAGGTCAACTTTGAGATCCAATGCTATTTATTGGAACTGACTCTTAGAGTAGAACATGAAATGAGAAACCAGCGATGCTTCATGGCCAACAATCTGTCAGGGCATCTGCTATAGACTTAATGTTTGTGTCCACCACAAATTCATATGTTAAATCCTAAAGCCCAATGTGATGGTATTTAGAAGTTGGGCCTTTGGTAGTGATTAGGTTATGAAGGTGGAACCTTTATGAACTGGATTAGTGATGTTATAACAGACAATGCAGGGAGCCCCTCTGTCCCTTTCCACATATGAGGTTACAGTGAGATGACAGCTGTTTATTAACCAAGAAGTAGACCCCCACTAGACAATAAATCTGTCAGCACCTTGTGTCCAGAAGTGTAAGAAATAAATTTATGTTGTTTATAACCAAGCTAGTTAATGATACTTTTGTTACAGCAGCCAGACATGACTAAAACAACATCATTAATAATTTTTACTAATATTTCAGCTTAAGTTATGTATGTGTTGGGTGCGTGTGCTTTATGTTGATATGATGAGTTGCAGCAATCAAAAATCGGATTGATTACCTTTTGGAAATTTCCTTAATATTAGCAGAGGTAAATTCACTTTTTCAAAAATGGTTCTATCTGGCCATGTGTTGCTAATAACATAAAGCAGGGGTTGTAGCAACAGATGGTTGATATAGACCTATTCCTTGAGTCGTTTTGAAAAGAGGTAATCTCAGGAAAACCCATCTTTCCCTTATGATTGAATTCCAAATTCATGCTTCTTGGTCACAAATATACGGATGACCTGGTATACACTTCACTCTTTTCTACTTTTTTGTTATCTACTAATCCCAGATCAGTAACAGTCTTATATCCATTTCTTTTTCCATACCGAAGGCTTCAGTATATACTGCATGTAATATATCTAAGAAAATGACAACTGCTTCTTTTAACTGAATGGGCTTTCCCCATAATTTTTCCTTTTTAGAAAGATTATTTATGTCTTTGACTTTGAACAGTTTGAATCCATGCGGTATTTTCTACACTTTTTATATTCTACACATATATAAGATTCTAAGCAACTCCTTTGAAGATTTAGTCAAATGAAGGTGGGCCATGAATGTCTTCAATTTGTCAACATGCTCAGTAGCTGATTCCACTTATTGGATATAGTGTTTTTAGGACTGTGAATGCAACGAAAGAATATTTTTGCAAAATATTCTGATTTTCATATATTCAGTAGATATTTCTTTTTTTCTTTCCCTCACCGGAGGAAAATTTTTCACTGTTTTCAGAGAGAGAGAGAGAGAGAGACAGACAGACAGACATCAATTGGTTGCCTCTCATATGTGCCCTGACCAGGGATCAAACCCATAACTTAGGTATGCACCCAGACCAGGGATTGAACCTGCAAAATTTGGTCTATAGGACAATGATCCAACCAACTGAACCCCAGCAACCAGGGCTCAGTAAGTATTTCTTGAATGCCTATTTTACACAAGACCCTATGCTAAGTGATAATTCCATTATTGTGTCTGTGTATATGATGAGATTAATTATTGGCTTTTTATATTCCACAAAAGAGTACCAAGAGAGATTTGTCATCATTATTGCTACAAGGGTATAGGTAGAGAAGTAGTTGTGGAACTTATTATTCCTGTTAAAATTACAAGTGAGCCTTTATTCTTTTGCACTTAGATTTGTTGGGTAGATAATATTTCTTTTGAGTAGTAGGCAGTTCTAATTCATTATCCTCTTGTCATTTTCTTCCTGAACCCTACTGCTTTAAGTAAATATCAGTGGTAAGAAATAGTGGGTTGTGTGGATTATGAAGTATGGTGGTTAAGCCGAGGTTCCTCTGCCTCTCTTAGACACATTGGATTTAGGGATCAGAGTGAAGTAATCTGGGCATGGTGCCCTTCATGAATAGTTAATACAGAAAAGCTTATAAAGTCACCAGGTAAGGGAAAGGAGAAAAACTCTCTTAATATAAGAAGATACTGTTTAGTTAGAAGTCAGGTCAAAGTCAAAGTAGATAAGGAAGAGGAATTTCTTTTGTGGCCCAGTTGGGAATATTTGAAAGAAAATTATCTCCTGCAAGTTGAGATATGAATAATTTCAGACATTTTAAGGAAGAAAACAGGGTCAAAGCCTTTCACTGTTCCAAACCTCATTCTTGGCACCAAAGGAAACCTGTCACTGCTACCTATTTGGACAGAACCAACAGTAACTGGGTAGATCAAATGCCCTTTGCATTATTAAAACAAAAGTGCCACATTTGTAACTTTTAAGGGGCCAAGTTGACTTCCTTAGGCAGAGGTGATAGTCGGGAAGACTGGAGAAAGTGAAAGCACAGAAAGCCAATTACTGAATGAGAGGGCTGGAGAAAGGAATTGGGATGAGCAAGGTGGGGCACCCACAAGGATCACACGTTCGCTCGAGGAGGCCTAAGGAGTATCCCTGAAGAACCCTCTCCCTCCACTCCCACCCTTTCCCCATGGTCCTCGATGATGTAGTCGCATCTCTGTGGTACAAGGAGTGTTGCTAGATGGCTGCATTCCTTCCCTACTGCACCTCACCCCAATCTATTTGGTTTTGGAATAACCATCTGATTCAGTTACGACCTCTTTTGGCTTCAGTTTGGTCAGTATCTATTCTGATTCTGAGAAAAGTAGGCTAGACAGCACTGGAAACAGGTGGTAGGTTCTCTCCACACTCCTAGGTCACCTTCCTCTGTGGTCTGCTGAGCCCCCAGAAGGTGAATTCCGGGAAGTAGATGAAGCTCTTCACGCTACCTAAACCATTGATTTAAAATGAACGACCTACTCATTTTTCTTTAAAAATTTTTAAAAATATGTTCATTGATTTTAGAAACCTCAGTCTGAGAGAGAAACATCAATTGGTTGCCTCCTATATGCACCCTGACCAGGAATCGAACCCACAACATAGGTATATGTCTTGACCCAGAATCGAACCAACGACCTTCCAGTGCATGGGATGATGCTCCAACAAACTGAGCCACACCAGCCAGGGCTCAGCCTCCTCATTTTTACACCTGACAATCAAGTTCAGTTTTATACCAATAGCCTAAAGAGGTGTCTATCTGTTGCCAACAGTTTTCTGAAAAATTCATGCTTGTTTTAGGTTTCTGTAAAAATATTAGTAAGTTAAGTATGAAGAAAGCAACATACTCTAAGTGGCACACTCCTTCCCAAATGTGCATTCCCTCCCCCAAACACACACACACCACAGCGAACACACATGCACTATCACTACCAGAGGCTGAGCAAGCATATCAAGCATGTGAATGTTAGTGTGAGGGAACCAGGGCATAAACAAATGCAATCATAACCAGTGACCAACTCGGTGGAAGACTGCGTTCTCCGAACTTGAACCACAGCACGTATTCTTCACATCAGTAGTGTTCAACCTTGATTGCCCACTAGACTCACTTGGAAGGTCGATAAAAATCCAGACGCTAAGGCCACAGCCCACACCATTAAATCAGAGTCCCCGGGGCTTGGGTCCAGTCACCCGTCCTTGTATAAACTTCCCTGGTGACTCCGACGTGCGAGCATGTCTGAGAATCAGTGCTGTGTGCTCTACTTTGCTATCTTGTTGAGGATTATCCCTTTCATCTTCCATCACAGCAGCCTCTGTTTCTGTAATGGACATGGATCTGACATCACACAGACCTGCAAAGATGCAAACTCACTTTGATAAGACATACGTTTGTGGGAGGAATCATACTTTCCTAGGCCCGATACTTTAATGTGGGCTGTGGTTCTAAGAGCAAATGTTCTTTAGCTACAAACTGCTCTCACAGGGCTGGGGCTCTGATAGGATGCATTCTTCCCACGGTGCACATTAGCGTGTACAGTAAAAGTCCCCAGAGATGCACTTTGTTAGCAGGATGCCAGTAGAGTCGGGGGAAAAAATTGATGTGTCCCACTTACTGTCAGCACTGGGAAGCATCTGATATTTAATATTCGCTCGAGTGCAACGCTCAAGCGCCACTTTCTATTGATTAGCATTCCGTGGAGAGGCAGCAGGGAGGGAGGCACAGCTGTCCTGCAAGAGCTCTCACCAACCCATCAGCATGGTTTTCATGCTAGTCTAGTGTTTAGTGTTGTAACCGGCCTTGGCCTTGGCCTTGTATTGCCAGATTCTGATGGGGTGACATATGCCACTGCTACTGAAATAGTAAAAAGGAGCTCCGCTCTACTCTTCCAGAACCTGAGTATTTCTCCTGTAAAATCTTTATTTCCCAAGTCCATATACTTGTGAAAGCTCAATAACTGAGGCACTGAATTATCTCAGGTGCCAGAGTAATTTCCACTGCTCTTTGCTCTTCCTCTTCTTTTTTTCTTTATCCTTTATTTATTTATTTAACTTAGTATTAGAGGTAGTAAAGAAAGGAAGAGGGAAGATATAATAGTGTTGCTCTTATTGACAGCTCTCTTAAACAGTTACCATACAAAACTTTGTTTAGCACAAAGAACACTGATTGGTTAGAATTTAAACAGTGCCCCAAGCCTGTAGAATTAATATTTAAAAAAAATTTTACACTAAATAGTTTTAAGGAGCACAAATTTTATTTTAAACCTATTTTTCATGACATGGCTCATAGTCTTAATAGATTACTCTATCAATTCAGTTTGGGGAACCATCTTTTCATAAAAATGTATATGACTAAATCCATTCTCAAAATAAAAATGGTGACAAAGTCACATTTGTGGAAGCACTTACTCTTTGATTTGTAAAAAGCTAAAGATATTACAATAGGGTTAGAATTCCAAAGTGAAAATAATCTGTAATCAGTGCAGGAGAATGTTGGATTAAAACATATAATGCGTTTCCCAAATCCATGTTCCTGGGCTCATTGAAGAAGTTCTTGGAAGCTATACAGATGGATTTCTTCAATTACTTGTTCAGAATTACTCACTGAATGCCTGGTATTTTTAAAAATTGACCTGGGTATGAGAATACAATATATATCCCGGACATTTCCAATATAGAAAGGAAGAGACACATTTAAACAAATACACTCATTTGGGACTGCAATGGCTGTGTGCGTGAGGATGCTCTGGGACCACAGCAAAGGCCATGCTAATACTTATCTGAGACACTCAGCAATATATCCCTTGGGGAAGTTATAGTTGACTTGGTTTTTGAAATGAAAAGGAGTTCACAGGAAAGAAGGGGGTGAGGGAATTACAAGGAGAGGGTAAAGTATATACAACTACAAACAATGGAAGGAGCTTGATACGTACTTGAACCTCAGTGTGGAAGTTGGGGAGTTTCAGTTGACAAGGCCCAAGGGACAGCCAGGACTTGGGAAATTAGGCTCAGGTGTCTGAACTTCATCCATTGGAGAAATCACTGCAGGTTAAGCCCTGGTCAGTTCTTCTACTTTGTAAGATAAACCTGACATCATTAGAGAACTGGGGTGACTCAAGGGAGACAGGCAGTTTAGGAGGCCAAGGCAACAGTCTAAGTGAGGACATGAACAGCAGTGTAAGTGAGGGCCTTCGGTGTAGCTAGGTTATAACAGATCTAACAAACAGGAGACTGAACACCAGCCTTGGAGCCAAGTTCACAGGTTCTGAATCTGACTCTGCTGCTCACTTAACCAGTTTTCAGTAAGTAACTCTCCCTCTCTTGGTGTCAGACCTGTCCTCTGACAGATAAATAAGCTACGTCCTTTAGCCCAGGTGATGTCCACTGTCCTGTGAAGATCACAAACACCAGGTGCCTATGACCAGGCTGTGGAAGAATGACCCATCGTGATTTGGGGACACGTACCCACTCAGGGCAGAAGTAAGGGAGTTAAAGCATCTTACAAAGTTGTAGAGGATCACTTGTTGTCCTTGAATTGCAGCCAGCAGGACTTCTGATACATGCAAGACTGCCAAGGTTTGCCTGTCCTCCATTGACCCCAGGGTCTCACATTGGGCTAGTGCATCTTAGTTCATTTGTTCCCCACAAGGCCCTTTCCTGGCTACTTCATCTTTATTTATATTGTCCACCAGACTCCAGAAAACTTCAAAATGCTCACTTTGTAGTGAACATTTGTCATTTTTTTTTTATTTCCCAGCACCCAATTCTCCTTTTCAGTTGGGATGAATCCTCTCTAATGGGAAGTTTTGTGAAAGACAAGGCCAAATAGGGGAATCTCCCTTTCTCTGCCCTTGGCAACCAACACAACCCAACTTAACTCTGTGTTTAGGGACTCAGAATTCTGAGTGTCACAGAGGTGAAAGAAAGAAGCAATTAGATATATAGCTATGGAAGCATCTGGTACAAGGGGTTGGGCTCACCAGTAGTGGGAAAAAAACTTGTATCATTTTGTTCTTATATAAACATCCCTGTGTTTTTATTTTCTGAGCCTTGTTCTCCAGACATCCTGTCAGTTCTCTGAGCTGACAGATATCCTTGCCATACATTGGTTTCCGCTTAAGTAAGCCAAAATCAGTTTTAATTTGCAACACAAAATCCTGACAGATACATATCAGTTTTGAACTATACTCTTCTCATATTCTTTAGGTCTTGAATAACTTGGTAATAATAAAAAGGCACAGACTGTATCTTATATTTAAGGTAAATTGCATTGTAATGCTCAGAACAGCATAGAGTATATAGAAGTTTATCAAGTAATATTTGTCAGTAAATAGATTTATTAATTAATTTTGGAAATTCTTGGTAAAGTAAGGAGTTTTCATTTCTGTATCTGCAAGAGCAATAATTGCAGAATACATTTCATTTCTTTTAAATATTAGTCTTATTTGATCTTAAGAGTCATGGAATAAAAAATAAAAACTATTATTTTATTTTTATAATTTGATGGACTAAATGATTAATGGTAGTTACTACACATCCTCCTCTAAAAACAAAGCCCAATTATTAAAACTGCACATTGATTACAAAGCCTTGTTTCCATCTAGAAATATGTATATTTATAAGCTGCAAGTTAAAGTGCAACTGCCTTACAGGATGGTTTCCAATTTTCCTGTGACCTCAAAATATAAAAACATTGTCAGGGAGACAATGAAGCCTAAAAATAGTTTCAAATATCTGAATGCACTTAGGGCAGCCTTTAAATGCCAGCCGTGGCTAAGTTTTTCAACCTGGTATAAAATTCCCAGGTGGAAAATATCCCTTAAAGGTCATTTCCTTATTTTTGCTACCTTTGTGTTATTCAGAATTCCTCAGAATAATTCTATCCATGTCAGTAAATTAATATGGTAACATAATCCTTGTTCTATCAAACAATCAAGTGGATTTTCTGTACTTGATAAATCTCCTTTGAAATAAATGAAATTGAGTACAAAAATCCCTATCTTGGCCCAACTTGGGACATTTCTGAAGGGTTTTCCCAATGCTAAGTCCCCCATGGGAATGGTTGGCACCTCCACTGGGCCTACGCTAAAGCTGGACTTTTCTCTCTGTCCAATCCTTCTTTCCTCTTCCTTCCCCAGGTGTTGATTCTCAGAACACTCCTTACTAAATATCCTGCCTGCCAAAGTCCATGCCAGATTCTGCAACCTGGGGAATCCAGTCTGCAATGTTTGTCCAAAATCGCTGAGAGAGTAAACAGCATAGCTAGAATTTTAAATTCAGGTCTGTACACTACAAATTCCATTAGCAAAATCTTTATACAAAACTATGACTAATTCAAGATAATGCTTCAACCAAAATTATTCAAGCTAATTCCAGGGCCTAAAGACTATCTAAAAAACAATCAAATAAATGTCTGCAGTTGACACTTATTGATTAGCTGGGATGATGAAAAGATTGCCATGCAATCAGTTACAGGACTGACTAGGCTGCTTCAGATCTCAGAACAAATGACTTGAGTCATCCATGGAACAGCATAATTGATAGTTCTGCAATTGGCAGGCTCTGCTTCTGAAACAATGAGTTCTCCTTTCAACCTAGAAGGCTTTCTTATCCATCGATAGATGCTCCATTAGGTCCCACTCTCTACTCTCCTGCTTCACCCTTTTGGCATTCTCTGATCCAAAATGATGTGTTTTTTTTTTCTTAGCATTTGACATCATCTATCATGAATTTGTTTATTCATTTTGTTAATTTTCTCTTTTTTTCCCCTACTGAACTGTCAGCTGCATTAATGAATGATAGATTTTTGTTTGTGTTGTTTCCTTCTGGATCCCCAGCACCTAGAGCAACACCTCATATGTATTAGGTCATAACTAGCATTTGTTGTATAAGTGATTGAATGAATAGTCACGTGTTCTTTGCAAAGAGGTCCATGGGCAGGATTATTTCCCTCTATAAATCCCAAAGCATTTAGTGTAGAACTTGATGATAAGCTATATCTCATTATAACATAATCACATGTTTACTTTATCTCTCCATTAACTCAGTTCTAGTCTTTTCAATAGAACTCTAAACCTCCAATCAAGTAGTCAAATACATCAGGCATCCTCTCACTTTCACCATTTTTTTGAATTTGTCTCACCTTGAACATTCCAACCTCCTCTAATGTGGACCAATTATGGAACCTCTTGGCTTCCTTATAGCTGTCTTTCTGGAACTTCCCTTCAGCCTCAGACTCAGAATTCTACTACCTAGACACCTGTGTTGTATCCCTATTTTCTGCATTCCAAATATTTTTCAGGAGGAAGAAACTATCTTTCAAGCTTCTTTTGGCAAATGTGATAATTAAGTTGACATGAGACAAATTAACAAGAGAAAATAACCAAATTTAATTACATACATACATATGGGAACCCTACATGCATGAGAGGTTCAAAGACAGAAAGGGAAAATGAGGCCTATATGACATTCTGATCTAAGGATCACCTTGGTGCTTAAGACAAGAGGAAGGTCATTCGAAGGACACAAGAAGAGCATATGTTCAGAAATTAGAATTTTGTCATATCCTATAGATAGGTCATAAAAGGTTATCTCTGGTGATAACTTTTATTTTGGGCAAGGTTCCTAATTTCAAAAAACTTCAAGGTAGAGGTAAGAGTTTCTTGTGTGCCTGTGGGGTCTTGATTGCCTTCAGCTCAAAATAATTTACATGCCAAAGTGGCACATCTTGGGGAGGCCTGTTCTGAACCCTGGCAATGTCTTCCTTTATTTTTTTTATCATTTACTTTCTAACTTTTGGTAGAATGCTTCCTCCAGTAACTTTCTTTATCCATTACAGAATGACCTTTCACGTTCTAAAACGCTTGTATTCTATTCTCATATTTGATGATTTGGTTGGGGACACTATTTTAGCTTGGAAATTATGGGTCCTTAAAAATATTACAAGTATTTCTTCACTATCTTCTAGGTTCATGCTGCCAAAGAGGCATCTAATGACATTCTGATCCTTGATCCTTGAAATCCTACCTTCCTGTTATATTTTATGACTTTCTGTTTATCACAGGTGTTTTATAACTGTGTGTTTGTTTGTTTGCTTTTAATGTTCTTGTCATTGAGTGGGCCTTTTCAATTCAAGGAATTCATGTCCTTTACTTCTGAAAACTTTTCCTGAATAATTTTTTTTAAATAATTTTCTGTCAACTTTTTAATTCTGATTTTAGTCCCCTAATTTTCTAAAATTTATTCATTCTATTCTGCAACTCTTTATCTTTTTCTTTTATTTTGTGAAGTGCTTCCTTGATATTATTTGTTAACATTTTAATTGATATTTTGACTCCATTTCCAATATATTTTTCTTGGCTGCTAAAGGTATTCTTTTAAAAAATAATGGCATTCATCACTTTAATGGATTTCATATTTCCTT